>CAJHNH020004854.1:0-30375 GCA_905116865.2 Candidula unifasciata
GAGGGTTTCTTTCCTGTTTATATAGGGTGCATGTTAGCGTGTTCCTGGTAACATTTTTATATTGTGTAATTAGGAACGTCAACTTCTGCTGCAGTGTTGGATTTTCCACTTATAGCGATTCCACTAACTTTTACTACTGCTATATCCACGTCTAGACAGTGTCCTTCTGTGTTTAAATGTGGCGACTTGCCATTTAGTCAACTAAATTCTTCTATACTTTCTCTCTCTCTCTCTCTCTCTCTTTCTCTCTCTCTCTCTCTCTATCTCTCTGTCTCTCAATCTCTCTTTATCTTTTTCTCTCTCTATCTCTATCTCTCTCTATCTCTCTCTATCTATCTCTCTGTCTCTCAATCTCTCTATCTCTCTCTATCTATCTCTCTCTCTCTCTCTCTATCTCTCTTTCTTCCTCACCTAATCTCTCTTTACAGCAAACTTGATAGAAGTAACTTTCAAAGACATCGGGGTTCTCTTGGTCAGTTATCGCTTATGTGGGTGTTTTTGTTATGAGAATCATATATCTCTTCTTGTCTCCTTTTACCCACACTTCGTTCTCTGGAATATTTGGTGTTAGTTTTTGAGAAAATGTTTTCCGGTATGCCTCCTTGGTCTCTTTTACTACTCGGCGTGCCTCATTTATATGGTTCTTATATGTATCAATATTTTCTTGAGATCTGTGTTTTTTATACTATTAAAGTGCTTTTTCCCTTCTGTGCAACTATCGTTCCACCAAGGAACTGCGCCTCTATTCCAGGTTTTAGTTGTTACCGTTGTTGGTTTACCCCTTTCTTCCTTAAGGTGATCTGGTATGTTTTGGTTAAGTATGATTTTTACTGCTGTTTTGGGAATATTATTTGTGAGTGTCAGTATACAAATCAAAGTTGTCTTCTTCTTCTCTTTTTATTAAATTCTTTATAATTCTTCTCTAAAACTTTCCCATTTTCTTTTTTAAAACTGAACTTTGGTTGATTACTTCTCTCTTTTTCAAGTATTGTAAGTTAAGAGAAAATTAAATAATTAACTAATAACAAGAAAGCAAGAAGAACTCTCACACATACATTAAAGCAGACAAAACACTCCTACCTCAGAGGCACAACATTCACAGAGACAACAATCACAGAGACAACAATCACAGAGACAACACTCACAGAGACAACACTCACAGAGACAACACTTACAGAGATAACACTCACAGAGACAACACTCACAGAGACAACACTCACAGAGACAACACTCACAGAGACAACACTCAAAGAGACAACACTCACAGAGACAACACTCACAGAGACAAAACTCACAGAGACAACACTCACAGAAACAACACTCAAAGAGACAACACTCACAAAGACAACACTCAAAGAGACAATATTGACAGAGACAACACTCACAGAGACAACACTCACACAAACAACACCCAAAGAGACAATACTCACAAAGACAACACTCAAAGAGACAATATTGACAGAGACAACACCCACAGAGACAATATTAACAGAAACAACACTCACAGAGACAATTTTGACAGAAAAAACACTCACAGAGACAACACTCACAGAGACACAACACTCACAGAGACAATACTCACAGAGACAATACTCACAGAGACAATACTCACAGAGACAATACTTACAGCGACAACACTCACAGAGAAAACACTCACAGAAACAATACTCACTCACAGAAACAATACTCACTCACATAGACAACACACACACAGACAACACTCACAGAGACAATAATCACTCACAGAGACAACACTCACACAGACAACACTCACAGAGACAATACTCACAGAGACAATACTCACAGAGACAATACTCACAGAGACAATACTCACAGAGACAATACTCACTCACAGAGACAATACTCACAGAGACGTCACTCACTCACTCACTCACAGAGTCAATATTTACTCACAGAGACAACACTCACAGAGACAAGACTCACAGAGACAATACTCACAGAGACAATACTCACAGAGACAATACTCACAGAGACAACACTCAAAGAGACAACATCCACAGAGACAACACTCAGAGGGACAACACCCACAGAGACAACACCCACAGATACAATACTCACGGATACAATACTCACAGAGACAATACTCACAGAGACAACACTCACAGAGACAATACTCACAGATACAATACTCACAGAGACAACACTCACAGAGACAACACTCACAGAGACAACACCCACATAGGCAATACTCACAGAGACAACACTCACAGAGACAACACCCACATAGACAATACTCACAGATACAATACTCACAGAGACAATACTCACAGAGACAATACTCACAGAAAAGACACTCACAGAGACAACACTCACAGAGACAACACCCACAGAGACAATACTCACAGAGACAATACTCACAGAGACAACACTCACAGAGACAATACTCACAGAAACGACACTCACAGAGACAACACTCACAGAGACACACACTCACAGAGACACACACTCACAGAGACAATACTCACAGAGACAACACTCACAGAGACAATACTCACAGAAAAGACACTCACATAAACAATGGTCACAGAAACAACACTCACAGAAACAACACTCACAGAAACAACACTCACAGAGACAACACTCACAGAGACACACACTCACAGAGACACACACTCACAGAGACAACAATCACACTGAAAACACTTACAGAGACAACACTCACAGAGACAATACTCACAGATACAATACTCATAGAGACAACACTCACAGAGACAACACTCACAGATACAATAATCACAGAGAAAACTCTCACAGAGACACAACACTCGCAGAGACAACGCTCACAGAGACAATACTCACAGAGACAACACTCACAGAGACAACACCCACATAGGCAATACTCACAGATACAATACTCACAGAGACAATACTCACAGAGACAATACTCACAGAGACAATACTCACAGAAAGGACACTCACAGAGACAACACTCACAGAGACAACACCCACATAGACAATACTCACAGATACAATACTCACAGAGACAATACTCACAGAGACAATACTCACAGAAAAGACACTCACAGAGACAAAACTCACAGAGACAACACCCACAGAGACAATACTCACAGAGACAATACTCACAGAGACAACACTCACAGAGACAATACTCACAGAAACGACACTCACAGAGACAACACTCACAGAGACACACACTCACAGAGACACACACTCACAGAGACAATACTCACAGAGACAATACTCACAGAGATAATACTCACAGAGACAACACTCACAGAGACAATACTCACAGAAAAGACACTCACATAGACATCACTCACAGAGACACAACACTCGCAGAGACAACAACACTCACAGAGACAACACTCACAGATACAATACTCACAGAAAAGATACTCACATAAACAATGGTCACAGAAACAACACTCACAGAAACAACACTCACAGAAACAACACTCACAGAAACAACACTTACAAAGACATCACTTACAGAGACAACGCTCACCGAGACAACAATCACACTAAAAACACTTACATAGACAACAATCACAGAGACAATACTCACAGATACAATACTCACAGAGACACAACACTCGCAGAGACAACACACAGTGACAATATTGACAGAAACAACACTCGTAGAAACAACACTCACAGAGACAACACTCACAGAGACAACACTCACAGAGACAATACTCACAGAAACAACACTCACAGATACAATACTCACAGAGACAATACTCACAGGGACAATACTCACAGAGACAACACTCACAGAGACAACACCCACACAGGCAATACTCACAGATACAATACTCACAGAGACAATACTCACAGAGACAATACTCACAGAAAAGACACTCACAGAGACAAAACTCACAGAGACAACAACCACAGAGACAATACCCACAGAGACAATACTCACAGAGACAACACTCACAGAGACAATACTCACAGAAACGACACTCACAGAGACAACACTCACAGAGACACACACTCACAGAGACACACACTCACAGAGACAATACTCACAGAGACAACACTCACAGAGACAATACTCACAGAGACAACACTCACAGAGACAATACTCACAGAAAAGACACTCACATAGACATCACTCACAGAGACACAACACTCGCAGAGACAACAACACTCACAGAGACAACACTCACAGATACAATACCTACAGAAAAGACACTCACATAAACAATGGTCACAGAAACAACACTCACAGAAACAACACTCACAGAAACAACACTCACAGAAACAACACTCACAAAGACATCACTTACAGAGACAACGCTCACCGAGACAACAATCACACTGAAAACACTTACAGAGACAACACTCACAGAGACAATACTCACAGATACAATACTCACAGAGACACAACACTCGCAGAGACAACACACAGTGACAATATTGACAGAAACAACACTCGTAGAAACAACACTTACAGAGACAACACTCACAGAGACAACACTCGCAGAGACAACACTCACAGAGACAATACTCACAGAAACAACACTCACAGATACAATACTCACAGAGACAATACTCACAGAGACAATACTCACAGAGACAACACTCACAGAGACAACACCCACACAGGCAATACTCACAGATACAATACTCACAGAGACAATACTCACAGAGACAATACTCACAGAAAAGACACTCACAGAGACAACACCCACACAGGCAATACTCACAGATACAATACTCACAGAGACAATACTCACAGAAAAGACACTCACAGAGACAACACTCACAGAGACAACACCCACATAGGCAATACGCACAGAGACAATACTCACTGAGACAAAACTCACAGAGACAACACTCACAGAGACAATACTCACAGAAAAGACACTCACAGAGACAACACTCACAGAGACACACACTCACAGAGACAATACTCACAGAGACAATACTCACAGAGACAACACTCACAGAGACAATACTCACAGAGAAAACACTCACAGAGACAATACTCACAGAAAAGACACTCACAGAGACACAACACTCACAGAGACAACAACACTCACGGAGACAATACTCACAGAGACATCACTCACAGAGACACAACACTCACAGAGACAATACTCACAGAAAAGACACTCACAGAGACAACACTCACAGAGACACACACTCACAGAGACAATACTCACCGAGACAATACTCACAGAGACAACACTCACAGAGACAATACTCACAGAGAAAACACTCACAGAGACAATACTCACAGAAAAGACACTCACAGAGACACAACACTCACAGAGACAACAACACTCACAGAGACAATACTCACAGAGACATCACTCACAGAGACACAACACTCACAGAGACAATACTCACAGAAAAGACACTCACAGAGACAACACTCACAGAGACAACACCCACAGAGACAATACTCACAGAGACAATACTCACAGAGACAACACTCACAGAGACAATACTCACAGAAAAGACACTCACAGAGACAACACTCACAGAGACACACACTCACAGAGACAATACTCACAGAAACCACACCCACAGAGACAATACTCACAGAGACAACACTCAAAGAAACAATGACTTCCGGTCAAAATGAACTTTAGGCAGCGGCACTGTTCGAAACAGAGGCACATTTTTTGCTTCTGCCGGACGGTGGCCAATGCATTTTTGCTCCATTTGTAGACTGGATATAGTTTTGTCACCCAGCTTCTGAGTTGAATGCATGGCGTGACACTGTGAGCTGCGGATTGCATTTGGAATGTTTTTTCGACTGTGACCAACGTGTTGGTGTGAATTGTAGATTCAAAAAATGGCGCGATGCCTGTCGTGCAGTGTTGTGGTATCCATATGTGATTAAAATTGATCGCGTGGGCAACTGCTGATCTGTTGGCGACTTCTGCTACCATCAATGACGAACTGCAATTCTAATACTGTGATAAACATTCTGTGTGTTTTTAGTTGGCACAGGAGCGGAGCAAAGATGGGGTGACCCGTTTGCTATGAAGCTGAAACTAAGACTACCAGACAGAGACAATACTCACAGAGACAATACTCACAGAGACAACACTCACAGAGACAACACTCACAGAGACAACACTCACAGAGACAACACTCACTCACAGAGACAACACTCACAGAGACAGTACTCACAGAGAAAATACTCACAGAGACAATACTCACAGAGACAATACTCACAGAGACAACACTCACAGAGACAACACTCACAGAGACAATACCCACGGAGACAACACTCACAGAGACAATATTCACAGAGACAATACTCACAGAGACAACACTCACAGAGACAATACTCACAGAGACAATACTCACGGAGACAAACAATCACTCACAGAGACAACACTCACAGAGACAACACTCACAGAGACAATACCCACAGAGACAACACTCACAGAGACAATACCCACAGAGACAACACTCACAGAGACAACACTCACAGAGACAACACTCACAGAGAAAACACTCACAGAGAAAACACTCACAGAGAAAACACTCACAGAGACAAACAATCACTCACAGAGACAATACTCACAGATACAATACTCACAGAAACAACACTCACAGAGACAATACTCACAGAGACAACACTCACAGAGACAATACTCACAGACACAACACTAACAGAGACAATACTCACAGATACAATACTCACAGAAACAACACTCACAGAGACAACACTCACAGAGACAACACTCACAGAGACAACACTCACAGAGACAATACTCACAGAGACAACACTCACAGAGACAACACTTACAGAAACAACACTCACAGAAACAACACTCACAGAGAGAACACTCACAGACACAACACTCACAAAGACAATACTCACAGATACAATACTCACAGAAACAACACTCACAGAGACAACACTCACAGAGACAACACTCACAGAGACAACACTCACAAAGACAATACTCACAGAGACAACACTCACAGAGACAATACTCACAGAGACAACACTCACAGAGACAACACTCACAGAGCCAACACTCACAGAGACAAACAATCACTCATAGAGACAACACTCACAGAGACAATACTCACAGAAACAACACTCACAGAAACAACCCTCTCAGAAACAACACTCTCAGAGACAACACTCACAGAACAGAGACAACACTCATACAGGTACAAAACTAACACAGCTTCAAAACTCAGACAGATTAAACACTCACACAGATTCAACACTCATACAGACACAACATTCGCACAGATACAACAATAACACAATAACAACACTCACACACAGGCACAAAGCACAGACATACACCAAACACACACACACCAACGCAGACAAAACACTCCTACCCCAAACAACACTCACAGAGACAACACTCAGAGAGACAACATTCGCAGAGACATAACACTCACAGAGACAACACTCACAGAAGAATAAGAATGAAGAGGATGTGAAGGAAGAAGAGGGTAGAAGAAAGAAGAGGATGAGAGGAAGGAGAAAATAAAGGAGAAAAGGAAGTAGAAACCAAATTTCTAGAAAAAGGCGAAGCAAACATCAACTTTAGAAAGAGTCTGGGCAAAGATGAATTAAAACAAAACAAAAAATTAAAGAAACAAGTGAGACAAACACAATAATTTATACACATGCTCAGAAAAAACCTTTTGCCGCAACCAAAACCTCCAAGTTTGACGTCCATAGCAACATGCTTTATCAAATTTTTCGACATAATGCTCCATTAGCTGCTTGAGTTCATTGTTGTCCATTGCTGTCAACCATATCTTGTTTGCACTGATCTTTCCACATGTGTTGACCGCTTTGTCATCATAATAACGATTGACAGCATCCAGTTTTCACCCTGACAGCGACGAGCCTATTGATGTGTCGGCGTTATCTTGTCTGTTAACGACACTTTGAACCTGTCTGTCATGAGGCTACAGTACAAGCTGTTTGATTGATGGATGAGCTATTGATTATGGCCAACAGCATCAAGGATTCAATCTGACGCTACATTACAGGGATAGATTAGGTATAACAGTGCGTTCCGATATGTCAGGAATGTTTATCTATCTATCTATCTATCTATCTATCTATCTATCTATCTATCTATCTATCTATCTATCTATCTATCTATCTATCTATCTATCTATCTATCTATCTATCTATCTATCTATCTATCTATCTATCTATCTATCTATCTATCTATCTATCTATCTATCTATCTATCTATCTATCTATCTATCTATCTGTCTGTCTGTCTGTCTGTCTGTCTGTCTGTCTGTCTGTCTGTCTGTCTGTCTGTCTGTCTGTCTGTCTGTCTGTCTGTCTGTCTGTCTGTCTGTCTGTCTGTCTGTCTGTCTGTCTGTCTGTCTGTCTGTCTGTCTGTCTGTCTGTCTGTCTGTCTGTCTGTCTGTCTGTCTGTCTGTCTGTCTGTCTGTCTGTCTGTCTGTCTGTCTGTCTGTCTGTCTGTCTGTCTTCCAGTAGCATCGTAGTGTCGCTTGTTATCAAACATTTTCTCAAACTTGTGTTATATTGTGATATATGTACATTAAACCTCTGGGCCTACAAGATCATCAAGATCCAGTTTCTGCCTCCCTACGCCACTCCGTTACTCTAGCCCATGGACCAGCAAGTTATTTCTAACTTTAAGAAGCTCTATACTAAAGCACTCTCCGAGCATTGTTTTCAGGTGACTGAAGGGACCTGCCTCACTCTCGGGCGGGTGGTCGGTCGGTCGGTCGGTCGGTATGCTGTCTGTCTGTCTGTCTGTGTACGGAATAGGCTTCTTTCTATTTTTCTATCTGTTTTTCTCGCTGTCTGTCGGTCCGTCTACTCGTCGGTATGTCTGTCTAGCACATACAAAAGCGCACATATGCACATGTGTGTTGGTGTGTGTTCGCTTGCGCTTATGCACGTGTGTCCATTTTGTGTGTGTGTATATATATATATATATATATATATATATATATATATATATATATATATATATATATATATATATATATATTGGAAGTTAATAGCTGCCCTGACAAAATGATATAGGTACATGTCTTAGAACAAACAGATGTACAGTCTGACAAGACGAATGAAACAATTATCATATTTATATTTGAACTGCCTCCTTCGCCAACATCCTATGTCCGATATGTCATGTTGTCTGGCCTCTTGTTTCCCTTTTGTATCAAGATTGGCTCACTTAAAAACGCTGTAAAAGACGTTAGGATATTGTGCAGTGAAGCGAAGCCCAAGCTCAAAGAATGGAGCATGGAACGAGGAGAAAGAATAGAAGCCATCGCAATGAATAGACAAGATAATAAATAATACGCAAAAATGCGTTTAGCAATCATGGGAGAAGAGGCGATATATTTACAGACACAAAATGCAATAGACGACGGATGATTGCAATTTGTCCCTGTAAATATGTCATCTTGTAGTTTTTAAGTTTTCTTCTTTTTCTTCTTCTTCTTCGTCTTCTTCTTCTTCTTCTTCTTCTTCTTCTTCTTCTTCTTCTTCCTCTTTCTTCTTCCTCTTCTTCTTCTTCTTCTTCTTCTTCTTCTTCTTCTTCTTTATCTTCTTCTTTTTCTTCTTCTTCTTTTTCTTCTTCTTTTTCTTCTTCGTTTTCTTCTTCCTCTTCTTCTTCATCCTCCTCTTTCTCCTCTTTTTCCCATTCTTGTTTCTTCTTCTATTTTCTCTCCTTTTGCTCCTCCTCTTTCTCATCTGAGAGTGATCTACATACGTTACTGTTAACCAAAATAATCATATCTTCTCAGGATTTTCTAATTAACTGTAGTATCCATGAGCCATTTTGGGGCTTCACCAAAGTGTACGTAATGTACATGTAAAGGAAATGCTTAATCGTCCATTCATGCAAAAAAATTTGTTCACAGTGGATATTTTTGAATGCGCAGACTTGATATACTAGTTACATAGTAAAATCGTTACAAAAATGAGTAAAATTAATAATAGTAATTACTAAATGCTGTTTTAGGGACTTGGTATAAAGTTGGAAAAGAAGACAAAGCTTCCAGTGTTTTCCTACAAAATGTGATATACATGATTTACTAGGTCGAGAAATAAATTCACTGAACATAAGCTAACTATGGCTACAAACGAAAGGGGAAGTAGAAAGGGGGGGGGGGGCAAGCAAAGAAATTATCCAACATTTCCTTATCAGTGATCACCACAACAACAAAATGAATCCTACACATCAACCGCCAGAGGGTAGGGTCACATTATTGATTTTATCAATGTTTTTAAACGAGTAAAAAATTAGTATTGGGAAAAGAAACAAATAAAGGAGGACAAAAAAAATTATCAAAATAATAGTAATGATAACAGTAATAATAACAAAGGTAATAAACACGGCTTTTTGTTAAGAATTCTCAACAACAACAAAAGTTACCACTACTACTCACCACAAATCGTCTAAGAAAAGATGTCGGAATTCATCACAAACTCTTTTTATAAACCAGTCTGCATTAGATTTGTGTTGAGGTCAACATCACGACGCCGCCGTCTTAGTACATTATCTCTTATCCTTGTTAGTCTGCGTCGTCACAGTAGCCAACATTTTTTTTTCCACGTCAGGCTTCATGCAATAGGAATAAACTCACAGGGAGCAAGTACAGCGGGGATCTACAGTCATCAGTAGAAATTATCCTCTTTCGACACACGTTTCGGCCCACGATTCCTAAACGTATTCGGAGGTGGGCCCACCTGAGTTCATGAAGCTCAGGGCTGCTTCCCCGCTGCACGGAATTACCGAATGGTGTTACACTTTCGGCCAGAGACAAGACGACTTAGTGGTTTCGAAGGAGGTACTGTGAGATAAGAAGCCGCCACGGCAGCGTAATTAGAACAGTCCGCATGCCTGGACGACCGAGCGACAAGCTTACTTTGGTTTACCGGACACACGTTGGACTTTTATTAGCAGTTGGCAGAGGGACACTGGCAGACAATTCGTACACGATGGATTTTTCAAAGGGATAAGAAACTCTTTTCCACTAGATACCCGGACCAGCTCACCGAGGCCCGTCCCCTACGTTGTTGCGCTGCGTCCAAAGCCAGCTGGATGCCCTTTCGGCCACCTCACCAAGTTTTTTGAGTGCCCGTTTCCGTTCATTACCGCGCAATCCTAACTCTTTTACCACATTGTAGAGCGAAGTGGAAACGAGGCCTCTCGCTCCCACTTCGACGGCAAATACCCGCACTGTGTAAGCCTCGTTTCTCCTCAAACCGGCTGCTAAATCACTGTACTTCTCGAGCTTGTACAAATGATTCTCCTCCATCCGCGACTCAAACGGGACAGTCAACTCAATCAGGATGAGTTGCCGTTTTTGTGCAGAATGGAGAACGATGTCCGGTCGCAGGCCGGTTTTACGGATCAACTCGGGATACCGTTCATGTCCTGGCAGATCAACCGCCAGTAACCAGTCCCTCGCAGAGTCTAGCACAGATGGAGCGAATGCGTTTTTGTTGACATTACCTTTTGGAACCTGCCCAGCCTTGAGGAAACGAATGGGGGCGATACTAGAACTGGCTCTGGCATTAGCCCTCATTCTAGCCTGGTCGACAACGGCTGCTAACTCCTTTAGCACCTTGTTGTGGCGCCAGGTATATCGGCCTTGACCTAGAGCTTTCCTGCACGCGGACAGGACGTGCTCAAGAGTTTGCTTTGATTTGCACAACGGGCAAGTCGGATCGTTGGTCGCAGACCATTTAACCATGTTAACACCGGACGGTAATACATCGTACGCCGAACGAACGATAAAGCTCAGTCGCAGCGGGGTCATCCGCCAGATCTCACCCCATGTGAGTATTCTCGGCAATGCGCTCTCCATGCTGACCCAATGGCCCTGCTGCGACTGTTGGGCTGCTTTCTGGACCCGAACCTCGTTTTCGTTGTCCCTCACCGTTTGTATCACCATGTCTCGGCGCTCTTTGGCTGAGGCCTTTGACCACCAATTGACTTTCCCGTGCCCTAGGCCTCGACGGTCGGTTTGTGTGTAACCCATTACCTCCTTCAATTTTAGTGCGTTCTGAGCAGATTCAACCGCATCGAGGACTCTCCACTTCTGACCAGTCTTTAGAGCGGGCTGGACAGCGGTGACATTTGGGTCTGAGGAATCGCGCAAAAGCATGGCGAGCCTAACTTTGCCGACTTTAAACTCTTCGGTTATTGACTTGAACGGAAGTACCAGCTTAGCCTGTTTACAATACAGAGCCACGTCGGTCAGACAAGGCGGTGCACCAATCCACTTTCTTAAGGCTGTATTGATTTTCTTTTCCATGGTTTCCACTGCAGTCATCGTCACCTCGTAGACTAGCAGTGGCCATAGAAGCTTCGGAATCAACATGAATTGGAGACACCATACCTTGAATTTTCCGATCAGCCTGCATCGCTCGATCGCGAGCAGGCCTGTAGCCAGTGACTCGTGTATTCGCCGGACCTCAGCTCTGTCAGATAACTTCGAATCGTAAACGCGACCGAGACTCTTCATCGGTTCCTCCAGAACCGTAGGGATCTTGATCCTTGCCACCGTAAAACTGGTCGCCGACACCTTGCCCTTATGGATTGACAGACTCCTCGACTTCTGCGGTTTGAACTGCATACCGCTCCATTGGACCACCGCGTCCAATCTTTTCAGGATCGTGCGGGCAGACTCCTCGCTGCCCGTTATAATAGTCGTGTCATCCATAAATGCGCGCAGTGGCGGTAACCAGTGATCCCCTATTTGAAGGCCCAGTCCGTAGCCGGCCGCCCCGTCCAACATGATCTGCATTGCCATGACAAACAGTATAGGTGAGATCGTACACCCCATAGCTATCCCAATCTGCAACTCAGTCCACCTCGTGGTAAACGTCGAGGTAGAGAAGCGCAAAGCGAACTTAGAGAAATATTGCTCGACCATTTGACTGATCTGTGTCGGTACGTGAAACATGCGAAGGGCTCGCCACAGTAGCCTATGGGGAACTGCCCCGTAGGCGTTGGCTAAGTCCAACCATATAACGTGCAATTCGGTTCTCTCATGCTTGGCTCTCTGGATAGCCTCCCATATCATGGTCGCGTGTTCAAGGCACCCAGGAACGCCTGGAATACCACCCTTCTGAACACTCGTATCTATGTACTTGTTAGTCATCAGATACTGTGTGAGCCGGCGAGCCATGACTGAGAAGAATATCTTACCCTCGACATTCAACAGCGAGATGGGCCTGAATTGGGAAAGACTCTTCGAGTCCTGCTCTTTGGGAATGTAGACCCCATTTGCCTTTGACCACTCTGGACATATGTGATTGCGGATCCACGCTTGTCGCAGCAAGACGTGAAGCATTTTTAGGATTTTCGGGCAACGCTTGTAAAGAACGTACGGGACACCGTTCGGACCTGGGGCAGACTTGCCGCTGGCCTTTTTTCACAACATCTTCAACCTCAGACCAAAGGGGAGGTACCATTTTAAATGGTACCTTCGGCACCGAAGGCTGTTTGAGTCCGCTAAGGATCTCTGGATTGTCATCAAGAGGCTCTCTCCTCTTCTTATCAGAGTACATCTTGCTTAGATGTAGCTCAAGTTCTTTCTGACTGACAACCAGAGTCCCAGACTTCGGTTGCTCGAATAGACCTCGGGCAAACTGATACGGGTCCCTAAAGAATTTCTCTCGCTCCCTTTTGGTTCTTCGTCTGTTGTTACAGAAACGCTCGGCGCGACAGAGGGCACTGTGTTTGTTCTTTAAATACACCCACACTTCGTACAGCCCCTCTCGTTCGCTGCCCGTAGCGGCTTTGAACCGTTTTCTGAGGGCATTCTTGTCTGCCCGACACTTCAGAATGTCCCTCTGCCTCCTGCTAGTATTCTGCTTGGCACCCGGCTGTGCCTTAACTACTGTCCCGAACTCGCGGGAGCAGTGTTCATATATTACATCACCAAATTTAGTAAGCTTGTCGCCTAGCGACTTCTTGTTTAGAGTTTGTTTAAGTACCTCACATAATGTAGCCTCCAACTTACACCACACCACCTTCTCGCTCGCAGGTGGAAACCTGATCTTGGAACGCACTTCTTCAGAAATCATCAAAGGTGCTCCTCCGCAGTCGACGTCATGGGCCTCTCCGGGCGAGTGGGGTTCACCCTGCCCGTCGTACCCTGACGACTCAGAAACTACCACAGGAGTGGTAGTTTTGCGACGGCGTTTACTGCGTGGAGCACCCTCGCATTTCATTCTTCCGGCATGCGTTCTTAGACCATGCAACCCCGTGAAGCTTTTCCCACATGTACAGAGCCAGCCCGGACGTTGGGCGAGTATCTCAGTCCGGGGGCTAGCAAAGTCGTCAACGAGGGTATCAGTTTGATTGGGCCCTTCATTCTCTCCCCCTTTCGGAGGGCCCTGGGAGCATATTTCATTGTGGTCGTACGAAATCGGAGGTATTATACTGTGTTAGGGGTGATCAACCCGGTCCACAGTCGACATCTGTCTCCAGATGTCAGTTTATCCCCCCGGCGATACCGGGGGGCCAGTCTTTCCATAGGTGTCAAAAGGACTTTCCCGATAGTCACCAGTCTTTCCTGGTAGTCTTGTGGGCTAGCCACGTACAATAGGAATAAACTCACAGGGAGCAAGTACAGCGGGGATCTACAGTCATCAGTAGAAATTATCCTCTTTCGACACACGTTTCGGCCCACGATTCCTAAACGTATTCGGAGGTGGGCCCACCTGAGTTCATGAAGCTCAGGGCTGCTTCCCCGCTGCACGGAATTACCGGATGGTGTTACACTTTCGGCCAGAGACAAGACGACTTAGTGGTTTCGAAGGAGGTACTGTGAGATAAGAAGCCGCCACGGCAGCGTAATTAGAACAGTCCGCATGCCTGGACGACCGAGCGACAAGCTTACTTTGGTTTACCGGACACACGTTGGACTTTTATTAGCAGTTGGCAGAGGGACACTGGCAGACAATTCGTACACGATGGATTTTCAAAGGGATAAGAAACTCTTTTCCACTAGATACCCGGACCAGCTCACCGAGGCCCGTCCCCTACGTTGTTGCGCTGCGTCCAAAGCCAGCTGGATGCCCTTTCGGCCACCTCACCAAGTTTTTTGAGTGCCCGTTTCCGTTCATTACCGCGCAATCCTAACTCTTTTACCACATTGTAGAGCGAAGTGGAAACGAGGCCTCTCGCTCCTACTTCGACGGCAAATACCCGCACTGTGTAAGCCTCGTTTCTCCTCAAACCGGCTGCTAAATCACTGTACTTCTCGAGCTTGTACAAATGATTCTCCTCCATCCGCGACTCAAACGGGACAGTCAACTCAATCAGGATGAGTTGCCGTTTTTGTGCAGAATGGAGAACGATGTCCGGTCGCAGGCCGGTTTTACGGATCAACTCGGGATACCGTTCATGTCCTGGCAGATCAACCGCCAGTAACCAGTCCCTCGCAGAGTCTAGCACAGATGGAGCGAATGCGTTTTTGTTGACATTACCTTTTGGAACCTGCCCAGCCTTGAGGAAACGAATGGGGGCATGCAGATTTTAAACCCAAGACATTCGAGCTAGCAGGCCAGCTGTAGCCGCTAGGCCACCACGGCTCTCCTAAAGTGTTACGTCATCCCGATGACGTTGCTGTTGCTTTGCTCGAGAAACAAATTCGTCAACCAGCATCCCCGAACCGGGAGCTTTAGGTTATAACTATGATTATGTTATTTGCGCCATATAAAGTGGTTATTAGTGTTGCATAACACCAAGAGACATGAAAAGGACTACTGCAGTGTTGGTGCGATCAAAGGAGACAGACCCACATACTGCGGCGACGAAAGTATGGTAGGCCAATGGGTGGCCGGTCGCCGATGCTTCCTGATAGATATTGTTTCAGGAGTCTTCTTCTTCTTCTTTTTCTTCTTCTTCTTCTTCTTCTTCTTTTTTCTTCTTCTTCTTATCTTCCACCTTGTACCTCATCGAAGTGTCGGGTCGAGATGTAATGTTCGTTGATGAGCTCTGTCAAGAGCACTATTAAGACTGATGTTCATTTCTGTAAGGCTGTTCTTAATGCCATCACTCCATCTTTTCCGAGGTCTTCCACTCGCTTTATACCCGCTGTAACGTTTTAGTGTGGCTCGCTGTGGCAGATAGTACCAGAGCATTCTTGTTAGGTGTCCAAACCATTTCATTTGTTGTTCTTTGATGACCTGTAAGACTGGCTTTATTCCTAGCATTCGTCTGATTTCATGATTTTGTATTCTGTCTTTCCTTGAAACTCTTGCAGCTCTTCTAAGGCATTTCATCTCTGATGTCACAATTTTACGTTCATTGGAGGATGTAAGTGTCCACGTTTGGCACTGTTAGCATAATATTGGTTTCAGGAGTACCTACTGCTTTCTTTGGGAATTGTGTATGTCAGTCAGTCAGTCAGTAGCAGGTCCTTTGCAGAACCTTGCTCCCATAAGAACCCTCTGGAAAACTTCTCGATCACAAGCAAGATGTCCCGCGTCCGATGCTTCCATCTGGAGATCATTCGCCACACCCTGCACCCATCTTCTCTTTTGCCTTCCTCTTCATTTCTGCCCAGGAATATACCCCTCAATTATTGTTCTCTCTAAACTTTGGTGACGTTTGAAGTGACCAAAATATTTCAACTTTTCTGTGTTTTGTCGTCTTTAACAGCCAACCTTCTTCAGTATTCAGTTCTTGAAGTATGGATGCATTTGTACTTTTCTTTACCCATGATATTCTTAGAACCCGTCTATATCATTTGTATTCACAAACATTTATGCGCTGTTCAGCCTGTTTAGTAAGTGTCCAGGTCTCACAGGCGTATGTTGCATTGTAGTTCTGTCTGTCCCACTCCATAATTTATTCAGTGGTTTTAGTCTTTAAAGAGTGATTGAAAGACCTCATTTAATTTCTTTCATTGTGTCACCATTGTTGGTAAACAATGACCCAAGATATTCAAAATTTTCCACAGCCTCCAATCTTTCCTCATTAAAGAATAGTCCTTTTCTCATAGTATCTGTATGCATTATCGTTAATTGTGTGCGGTGAGTCCAAAATCTCTTAGACAACGCGAATCTCGTGCTCGTGTTTGAAATCGGCGAGAAGGGTCTAGTTTTAAAAAGCAGTTGTTAAAATTGTGAAACACATTCACTAATCTCTAAGTCACAGAGCCGCATATTTAGCTTGCAGTTGTTCATTTGTCAACATCTGTTGCTTAGGTGTTGCGAAAGTGCTTCGTAATGCTGTGGTGCCGGGTTCGATCCCAGCTGGAGACGATTAGTCTTGAGTTGGTTTCGACAGTGGTACCGAGAGCTGACCGTTGAATGAGCAATAGCAAACTACTGAGCGTAAAATTTGCCTTGAAAAACCACAACAGTTAAAAATTATGGGGTTGGTTCTGCAACGTCCTGTAAAGAATACGGAACTAACTTTTAATTTCTTTTTTTAAATGAGCAAACGGACACATTCAGCACTAATGGATGGTGAATGTATGTATGACAAGCTAGATGCGGTCTCGGCCTTCTGGGAGCAAGTGCGAGCACGAATCGATCTTTGTGTTTTGGAGAGAAGGGTTCACCTATGAGTCACGAGGGGGATCTGGTCAGCAGTCTAAACTTAGAGGCAAAACAAGAGGATATATAATCAAACTGCTACTCGCACCATCGGAATTGGAACTCTTAGCTGCTGAAGATAAGGACGGAGCTATTATAGAAATGGCTCGAGTAGGTGCTGTCGTGTCAGTTGTTAGCTCAAAACTCAAAAGCTGATCTTTGTTAAAATAGGACGTCTCCGTGGCGAGGTGGTCAAGCCGTTTACCTCGCGCTCTGAAGGTCGTGGATTCGTTTCTCGGCTGTATCGTTCAGTTCACAAGTGCAAATGTGCCAGAGATCATTGAATCGTCACTGGAGCTATGAAGGTCTTGCTTTGTGTGATGCTTTCTGCGGGCAGCTTGCTATTCTGAGGAGAGTGACTGAGTCCTAAGGGATAAAACACGGTGCAGTGAAGTCGATCCTCCCACTTTTACCGTTACCTTATCTTTGTTAAAATAAAATGTCTGGATTCTTCTGTTATTGTCTGATTCCAAAATAAACAACTGACCCCAGAGGAATAGCGATTTTCCGTACCACAATGTAATTAATTCTGTTCCCCTTTCTTCCGCTGGGCATCCTTTACTTAACATCTCATATCACATGTTTAATCCCTTGGCATATTGTGTTTTTGCACAGTGTTCTAAGACAGGGACGTGTGATGTTAGAGGGACGTCTTCATCTAATGGCAGACGTCTCCCAGATATTGAAGTCCGCGCGAGACGAGTTTGTTTATACCGAATGCAATTTTGTTGTGCTGTATTGTCAAATGTTTTTCTTGCTCTTCTGTCCAGTTTAGCCTTGGGCAGGCTCTCTTGTACATGGGATGCGGGCAGAAGGTTCGGTCCTAAGTGTGTTAAATTAGGCAGTAATTTGTCTTCTTCTTATTTTCTCTGACTGCTTATGCTTTAAACTTCGCAGTTAGGAGTTCGATTTAGTTTCGTGTCTTTTGCTCGTTGTAATACTTGTGTTTGAAGTTTAAAGTTTGAACAACGGATCAACATCCTAGCACACGGGTAGTAACCCACAAGTGCTCCGTTCTTCTTCTAACTCAAGTCTGAGTCCGAAGAAGCTCAGCACAGTGCACAAGCTCTATAGTACCGGCGAGGATCCTGAAATACTTTGAATTGATTTTTAACTCCTAATTTTGCCCGGGCAACGCCGTTAGGCTACTCTATTCGATTTCAATCTGCCAAGGGATTTTTTACGTGCGCAACAATGCACTCGGGCGTCCCATTTCACAACCCAGTGACCAGAGGAAATACTAGAAATACTAGGACACCATACCTCCAGACCACCCAGCTCCCGCTTGTTACTTGTGTAACATGTGTTAATGTCACATTGCGTTACTGTGATGTCCATTTTACTCCCTCCACCCACCTCTTTCTTAGTCGGCCTCTTGCCTCCTAGCCTGCTGTTCTCGGGTAGTAGGTTCTATTTGCTAGCTGATTTTATTTTATTCTGACCAGATGACCAAATCATTTGATGCTTTGATTTTCCATGACATCATTCGCCGGTACCGTTGTATTTCTAACTTTTCCCAACATAACTAGAGTTTGACAGAAACGGACAATAAATACTGCTCACTTCTTCAATATTTGTTAAAAGCTTGGCAGATTAGCAATACCGAAACAATACTCTGGAGACATGTACACACAAACAAACAGTTGGGTAACCCTTGAGCTTGAGGCGGTAGAAACAGTAAAATAAACTGATGTCTACTGATGGCTGACAGAACGAAGTCGACAAACTGGTGACTAGATGGTCATGAATCGAAGTATTCTTGCTCCTGCAGCGAGCCGCTGTCGTCATTTGCAGGCGACAGGTTCGATTCCCGCCATAACAACTATAACTTTCGATGATTATATGTCGTCTGGTGTGACTTCCTAACGCTTTACTTAATTCTATGCGTGAAACTCCAAATATATCAGGTTGTTTATTATACTAAAAACTGTCCACGATCGCCGTCACTGTGCGAAAAGGATTATAAGCAGATTAGAGGATACTACCCCTCCTCCTCCCATCTCCCCCCGCCCAATCCCTCTTTGCCATCAGGTCTACATCTTTTTGTTGTACCCAATCACAGTGGTGACTATTGTATTTACTATCCTGATTTTTTGTTTGTTTTGTTTTCATGCTTCCCCTTCATCTGTTGTCCTCGCCTGTGTTTAGTCAACTTATTTTCACAATTCAACCAGCCAATCTTTATACCGACATTAGATTATCAATGTCAGACTTGGACATTAACAACAGAACACGAGAGAAGACTAACCACCTGTGAGATGAGATGTTTGAGAATGGCTGCGAATAAAACCAGAAGAGATCGAGGGAGAAACGATGTGATTACAAGAACTATTGGAACCATACCCATCGTTAAATTTATTGAGAAGCAAAGAATGAAATGGTTTGGTCACCTAATGAGAATGGAACCAACGATGCCAGCCTCAAGAGCATACAACATGAAAATCGAAACACCAAGAGGCAGGGAAGGACCAAGAAGAAGATGGATTGAAGGAGTCACGGACAACTTGAGACTTCATAACATCACGGCATATGAAGCGACTGAGCGCGCCCTGGCTCGGTTGCCGATCATCTGATAGGCTGCGACGCCTAGCGGCACAAGCAGATTTTGACAAAAGAAGAAGAAGAATCAGCCACGGTTTGAAAACAGCTGCAAATGATTCGGCAGCATATGCCATAGTTGATTCTTATATCAGTATTAGCGTCGTATCGTTTAAAAAAAAGTAAAGGCAAACTAATGAATGTAAAGCAGCCTAGAAAATCTCTTCAGAACAGACAATAAATGATGTCACTGTTTGCGACGCTTTGAAAACAACACGCAAATGTCTAACTTCTTTATTTAATTTTCTGTTTTTTTAAAGTCCCCCAGAAAACGTATGACCCAAATCTGTAATTTCTTTCAAAAAGCTAGATGTACAATTAAGTGTCTATTGTTCCAGGATGTCTGAGTAGAAGAAAGATGTTCAAAAAAGACCAACGACTCCTGAAATACATCAATCGAAGCTCGGCTGTAATTGATTAGCAAACCTTGTCACATTATACATTACATTGACTTTCCAGTCTCCTACATAGTACAGTCGTTGGAACAGCTGAAGTCAGTCATTTCCGCTGTTTTCTGCCCTCAAAAGTTTGCATTTGATTGTTAAACATTATTATAGTCTGTTTCAGAAGTTCTGCCCAGCTTTGAAAATCTGTTACTCGGTAACCGTTTGACGTAAGTTGTTGAAATTTGGTTTGCATCCTGTTAATAAATAAACAGAGGGGGAACCTTTCAGGCCGTTAAATATTATGAATTAATCAGGTAACAGAAAGGGTATTGATCGGCACTCAAAGAAAGAAGTAGACAGATAAAAGAACACACTAGACAACATAAAAATCAGGTGACAGATTTAATTCCCGGCACGGTAACTATAGCTTTCGATTTTTATGTTGTTTAGTGTGTTCTTCTATCTATCTAATTCTTTCTATGAGTGCCGATCAATACCCTTTCTGTTACTTGATTAATTCATCCTTTTAATAATCATGTCTTTCTAATATTTTTTTTAAGTGTAAATAAACATCTAGTTTTTATTTTGCATTATTTGCAATATATGAAAAAAGAGACAACGATTTAAAGCAAACAATCAGCATGCCTACAGTTTTGAGTAACGGGGGAATCAAATTGCACGCGTGTCACAGGCGTTTCATTCTCATATGGTCACCTTCCGCGAGATGCGGAATTAAAGATATTTGCTAAAGTGTGAGGGGATGACTTTTGAAACACACTATAAAATGTTTAGCTCTTTTCTGGATTAAAAAATATAAATTCTAATGTTATTAGCTGGTTCTTCGTTGATGCCGTTGTCTTCTTGGTTCTTCTTCTGCTGTTTCTTCTAATTATTATTTTTATTTGTATTACTTTTTCTCATCATCACCTTTTTGATCACCCTTCTTTCCTCGTGTTGCTTGCCTGCTGACATGGAGGTCACCTCTGTTTGGTCGATAATTTGTTTGTTAATTTTCCACTGTCTACCTTTTGCCGGTGTGGGGCTGTAATTTGTTTGTTTATTTTCGACTGCCTGTCTTTTGCCGGTGTTGGGGCCCTAATTGGTTTGTTTATATTCGACCGTCTATCTTTTGCCGGTGTTGGGGCCCTAATTGGTTTGTTTATATTCGACTGTCTATCTTTTGCCGGTGTTGGGGCCCTAACTGGTTTGTTTATATTCGACTGTCTATCTTTTGCCGGTGTTGGAGCCCTAATTGGTTTGTTTATATTCGACTGTCTACCTTTTGCCCGTGTGGGGCCGTAATTCGTTTATTTTCGACAGTCTATCTCTTGCCGGTGTTGGGGCCATAATTGGTTTGTTTATATTCGACTGTCTATCTTTTGCTGGTGGTGGCTACCAGATATAGGTCGATTTATGGCAACGTACAAACAAAATGAAACAGTGTTTTTGACAAAGTGCTTGTAATTTTTTTTATATATAATTTCTTATATAACTTAGTAACTGATTCTCTAACAAAGTGTTACGGACTTACTGAAACAATTTCCCGTATCACTAAGCAATTTAATTACTGTTTTAACAATGTTTTAGGATGACTTGCTGCAATAGTACCCTGTTTAACTATGCAATTTAATTACTGTTTGAACACTGTTTTAGATTGGCTTATTGCAACAATATCCTGTGTAACTATGCAATAATTCAATGAATGTTTTTCACGCTGTCTTGGAAACCTCTTGCACGTCACACTCACCCACACTGGGCTACCGGTTAATCCATACACTGTTGTATGGTGCCATAGTATAACTGTGCTCTATGACTATACGGTTGAACACGGCTTTTGGGTAAAGGTAAGTGTTTGATGCTAATCCTTGAGATGTGAATTCTGCAGACTTCAATCCTGGAGGGAGACAACTTAACAAAGAAGAGGGAAACAACTTTTTTTAAGCGATTGCCAGTGTAACTTAGTGAGGGTCTTCAACAAGATGCGAGCCGAAATGTTCACGAGCCGAAATAAGCTGTACTCTTTGTTTAACTTAGTGAGGGTCTTCAACAAGATGCTGCTGACCTCTTTCAAATATTGACTGTTTGTATTGTGGTACTTCGAGTCACGAACCTAATTCGTTCTTTGACTTCAATCGAAATGTTCGCGAGCCGAAATAAATTGTCCCCTTCTTGTTTGGTAGCCGTTGGCACAGGTGGATCCTAGAAGAGGACAAAGACTGCTCCTTTGAAGGAGAGTCCCATTCCATAATAACATTTTTTTCGTTTATCCCGGAAAGTAGTTAGATTGCTGGCTAAATGGCTAACATTAATTCTGCTATTTCTTCTATTGCCTTTGCTTTATTAACAAAGTCACTTCTTTTAGCCACATCAGCCGTCTTTAGCTCAACTTTGTTCTTTAGGATAGAAAGGTAGGTAAGTTGTACCTCACAAGGACATCACAAAAGCGATAAACTTCCAGTGACACAAGGTGCCACCATACGGATGAGGATCACCCGTAGAGAGGTCCCGGAAAACCCGTTCAGACTTTATGCCATATTCAAAGCCCTGCTATTTTTAGGTCTCCTGGAAAAAGGCAGAGTGAGGCTTCAAAATAAGGAAAAGTTGAATCCCACAAGGGGATGACTTTTATGAACAATCTTCAAGATAGCACAGATCGTAGATATAGCCATCACTCAAGACACCCGAGCAGCGCAAGTCAAATACAGAAAAACCGCGACACTAGGCTACAACCTGGTATCAGTGAGACGACAAAAGAAAAAGAAGATTTAGCCATGTTGTACTGCATAGCGAGATCACGACCACCATACTCATTGCGATAATTATATTTGTAGTAATACTGGCTCGTCGTGGGTTCGCTCCCAGGCGGAGCCTGATTTTTCCTCAAAAATGACCTTGGCTCCCAGGTCGACCCAGCTTGAGTGGGTACCGGCTGCAGTCCTGGGAAGTAGAGGCGGCCGGCGTGATGCTGACCACATCACCCATCTTGTGCCGTTGGTCTATAAAATATAGGTCTAGCCCTATATGCCCTATACGCATAAAGGCGTGGAAAAGGGTCCTTTACTTTTACTTTATTTTAAAAATTGGCTCATTTGGCACCACATACAACCTTCCACCACTAACAACACTGAAACGCCGCTTCAATTTACATTCTGCCAGTTTATTTCTATCACAATTACTCAACCATAATCATCGCTGTTTACTTCCACAACTATGATGCAATAATCTTTTATTCAATGCTGAATACAGTTTATTCAGACTACATCTACATCACTACTGTCTTCTTCCAACTCTGGTGCACAGCTGACCATGATTCAACCTCCAGCTTTGTCTCGTTTACTTTTCCAGCCCCAAGTATCTCGTGCGGTCGTTAATTAAGTGCACGGATTTTCTGCTTGACTTGCTTTGACCGTGGAGACCATGCAAAGCAGGGTCATCACACTCATGCATGGTTATTTTTTTTTTTTTCCTTCTTCGTTTCCACTGTAATACGCTTAGGCTTCTTTACATCACTGTCACTGCCACATTTCACCTTCTTGTGTGCCACAACGACAGCTTATCTAATGCATATAAAAATGTATCAAGAACAATTTAACGACAAAAACAATAACGTTTGAATTAATTGTCACTACTTTACCCGTCAGTTTTTGTTATCCGACATCGTCACACCCACACACACTCTCACACACACTTACACACACGCACGCGCGGTTGAAGTAACGGTAATCTCCCCAAATAGAGTAGGTCACTTTTCATTCACTATTTTGTTGGGCTGGTCGACTTCCATAAAGGTTACGGGTGTGTCCCGCTCTGTTGTTTGCTTTTTGTTTTGTCTTGCATGTACGTTTTCATTCCGAGAAAAAAAAAATTTGTGTGACATTGATTACAGCACTCTCTATGAGCGTTGTGTTAGGGCCAGTTTCTCCATGTTTTTGGAGTGTTTTGGCGTGCTGAAAATAAAACATGCGTTATCAACAGCATTGCGGAACACCCCTGTAACCTTGTGCCAAGGTAACAGGTTCAGGAACTACCCATCAGAAGTGAGCTAGTGTGTATGTGGGCGGGACGTGGCGAGATAAACATTACGTGAATACACATACACACACACACATCCACACATACACACACACACGCGCACAATGCTTAAGCAAACACAGACATCCAAGGATTACCCTACTGTATAAAGCTGGAAGTGACTATACTTTATGACTGGAATAGGTACAATGTGGAGGACGCTAATTTCAATGAAATGTGACAGAGTGGAGGGAGGCTTTGAAATTTTGCACGATGCCAAAATTGTTTCTCGTGTGGCTACAATTTTAGAAAAAAAAAATTGATGACGATGAATGATCAGTTCCTAACCAAAAACCTACAACTATAGCCACTCTGAAGCACAAACAGTGTCATCAAAGTGCATGGAGTGGCTTGAAATGCAAGAAGGTGGAAATACAACACAGATCCTCTTTCTATGTAAGATACGAAGCACGGGCTATCAGAAAGCTTTAGCCTCAAATACACAGATGACAAATTTTTTTAAAGCAACGTAGCTTTATAGTATTACAAAACATAACTGTTAACTGGAGGCGGCGTCCGTGGCTAAGGCGTTGTGAGTCCGACTCGTAATTCCATCGTAACACGATCGAAGCCCACTGCTGGCTGTGTGGATTTTTATTATGGTAAGGGGCGTCGCAGGTCGACCTAGCCTAAAATGGACCAGGATGGATGTTCTAGGGAAGTAAAGACTGCCGGTGTAATGCTGACTTAACTACCCACCTAGTGTCGATTGGTCTATAAAAATATGGGACGCTCTTCCCATTTGCGAAATGCGCCTTAATACTGAAAAGGGATCTTTACTTTAATTTACTCTATTGAAGTTTATATTGATCATTTTGTGCAATTAAATACAATTTGAATGTCTTATTCACTTTTAAAATATTTTATGTTTATTTCCGACCTAAGCCCGCAGTGAAATCACGTGCTGAACATATGTATTAGGAGATTTCTGTTATCCATTTGCTAGGCTATCCATTTGCTCGGTTATCCATTTGCTCGGTTATCCATTTGCTCGGTTATCCATTTGCTCGGTTATCCATCACAGCCCTGGCCCGGACATTGACAGTTAATCGAAGTTTTGCTGTAATGTTTACCCGAGTACTGCTGAAGCTGTAGGTTAGTTGAAAACATGTCGCCACAGCCACGTTTACGCGCCGAGTCATCGTTCACATTTCGAGTCAAAATTGGATAGGACATCATGATATCGGATATCGTGACTTGAGGTGTTGGCATCCAGATACACCACAGTATTCGCTTTTGATTTATTTGTTCAACTCGTCGAGTTGTTTATTCTACGGACTATCCAGGATGTGTCGACTTGAAAGTAATACCACGCACCAAGGAAACCTGAAATACTGACATCCTAAAAGATGTGAGCATAAAGAGAAACAGCATTGTGTCTGGGAGACTGAAAAATTTTATACACATCAAGCACCAACAACTAATTAAAAAGAATAATAGCAGAAGGCAAGTTACCAGGAAAGATGGAAAGGGGCCGACCACTGCGAAGATGAGCACATGATATTAGTGATACATTGTATAGGAAAGAGCACAAGGCGGGCGAGCCGGAAAGACATACCTCGATGAAAGCAACATTCTGCGAAAGATCTGCTAGAGCAGTGATTCTCAACCTTCCTAACGCCGCGACCCGTTAATACGGTTCCTCGTTCTGTGGCGGCCACCAAACCAAACAATTATTTTTGTTGCTACTTCATAACTTCGGTGAGGATGTGTTTTCCTATGGTCTTATGCGACCGATACGAAAGAGTCGATCGACCAACAAAAATATCGCGAACTGTAGGTTGAGAACCTCTGTGCTAGATGATGATGACTTCAAAGAGGGTTTTTAATAATTAAAGGTAAACTGATATCGATAAGAACGAAGAATTCTACCGGGTTTCAACCCATATGACTCGGTCTCTCTCTCTCTCTCTCAGTCTCTCTCTCTCTCTTAGTCTCTCTCTCTCTCTCTCTCTCTCTCTCTCTCTCTCTCTCTCTTTGAACAACGCGCTTATCCTGCTGCCGAGAGCGTCACACATCACGAACACTTTAGCTCCTTTGACGATCCCCAAGGATATCTATTTATAAAGCATCTGTGGACTGAACTTTTTATCTGCGAAATGGACCCCTGACCTTCAGAAAGTGAGGCAAATAGCTTGACCACGTATAATTATTATCGTCATTACTATAATATGATAAATAAAGGCACAGACAAAGTCCAGCGCTGTTAGTCCAAGCGGTGCTGACCACAGACTTCACAGAACCGTCTGGACACTGAGAACTCCTCTTGGGACTACCCGGTAATTACGTCTGTCACTCTTGGAGGGATATCAAGGGCCCTAATTCATGATTCCTGGCCTCTCTCTGAACGAGATGATAATTAGGAGTCGTGACGAAGTAATTAGAAAGGAAGAAGTAGCTTAGGTTACAGGCTAATTTAAGATTAGGTTTTTTTTTTTTTTACTTATGTAACGTTGGTGTCTTTACCCTCATCATTATTTGTTGCCGTTCATCATCAGTTCTTGCTATGCCTAGTGGCATATGAGGCTTCAGAGAGGACTTTCCATGCTTTCCTTTTTGTTTAGAGCAATTTCCTCTTGAAATTTCAGTAACGTTGTAGATTTTTTTACAGGGCAGAGCTGTCAACATTGCGCCCAACCCCCGAGCCTGGAGGACCGGGAGGCCATCTTTAGTCTGGCTCCTCACCAATGACCTGTCCGGCTTGGGTGACCCTACCAGGAACATACGTTCCCCCAGGCATAGCTCATTAGATCATTGAGGCTCTCAAGCTCCCCCACCACTACAAGATATTGGCCTCTGGGGGGAGTTTGTTGCTGTTAATATTGTTATTATTGGTGGTAGTGATAATGTTGTTGCCGCTGCTGCTGTTGCTCTAAAGGAGGTGGTAGTGATTGTAGAAAAAAAAAGAAAGAAAGAAAAGAGAAAGTAAAAAAGAAAGAAACAAACAAACAAACAACGAAACACAGAAAAGAAAGAAAGAAAGAAAGAAAGAAAGAAAGAAAGAAAGAAAGAAAGAAAGAAAGAAAGAAAGAAAGAAAGAAAGAAAGAAAGAAAGAAAGAAGAAAGAAAGAAAGGAAGGAAGGAAGGAAGGAAGCAAGAAAGCAAGCAAGCAAGCAAGCAAGCAAGCAAGCAAGCAAGCAAGAATGAATGAATGAATGAATGAATGAATGAATGAATGAAAGAAAGAAAGAAAGAAAGAAAGAAAGAAAGAAAGAAAGAAAGAAAGAAAGAAAGAAAGAAAGAAAGAAAGAAAGAAAGAAAGAAAGAAAGAAAGAAAGAAAGAAAGAAAGAAAGAAAGAAAGAAAGAAAGAAAGAAAGAAAGAAAGAAAGAAAGAAAGAAAGAAAGAACGAAAGAACGAAAGAACGAAAGAACGAAAGAACGAAAGAAAGGAAGAAAGGAAGGTAAGGAAGGTAAGGAAGGTAAGGAAGGTAAGGAAGGTAAGGAAAGAAAGAAAGAAAGCAAGCAAGCAAGCAAGCAAGCAAGCAAGCAAGCATGCAAGCAAGAAAGCAAGCAAGCAAGCAAGCAAGAAAGCAAGCAAGCAAGCAAGCAAGCAAGCAAGCAAGCAAGCCACTATAAATGAAACCAACATTGTCAAACATGGAATCAAGAAATAGGTCCAGGAAGATCTGTCTCGGTTACCGCCAATACTGACAATTTCTTTCTTCTCGAAGCCAGACAAAGGTTTAGAGGGCTAAGGATAATTTAATGAAGAAAATTGTTATGGCGGGATTGGTAAAGAAATGTAATTGTAGAACTGGTTAAAAAAAATCACGACCTACTTTAACCCATAAAACAACGTCTTGTTCGTAATCGTTTAAAAGCTCTTTATAACTGGTTTGTACTTTTAATCGGTTAGGCAAGGTTTAATATGTCTATATAACTGGTTTGTACTTTTAATCGGTTAGGCAAGGTTTAATATGTCTATATAACTGGATTGCACTATTGCTCGGTTAGGCAAGGTTTTATATATCTAAATAACTGGTTTGCACTATTGCTCGGTTAGGCAAGGTTTTATATATCTAAATAACTGGATTGCACTATTGCTCGGTTAGGCAAGGTTTTATATATCTAAATAACTGGTTTGCACTATTGCTCGGTTAGGCAAGGTTTTATATATCTAAATAACTGGATTGCACTATTGCTCGGTTAGGCAAGGTTTTATATATCTAAAAAACTGGATTGCACTATTGCTCGGTTAGGCAAGGTTTTATATATCTAAATAACTGGTTTGCACTATTGCTCGGTTAGGCAAGGTTTAATATGTCTATATAACTGGTTTGAACTTTTACTCGGTAAGGCAAGGTTTAATGTGTCTACATAACTGGTTTGTATTTTTACTCGGTTAGGCAAGGTTTCTAGGATTTGTGCCTGTTGTATCTGAACCGTTAACAACCTTCCAGGCTGCAAATTGTGAAATTAAAAAGGGAGGGGGGGGTGAAGGGGTTTTTAATCTAAATATATGCCGGTGAATGTTGTAGCTCTACTTCACCGGCGCCTGGGTCGCCCATTAGCTGACCGATAGACGACGTTTTCGCTGGTCGGGACAGTATCTCATCAAGGGTGTGTGTCTTAAAGTCGCAGTGGTGGTCAAACTAAGTTGGGGAAAAAAGAGAAGGTCCCTTTTCCACGTCTTTAGGCGTTTTGGAAATGTAGGGCTAGGCCTATATTTTTAAAGACATATTGGCGCTTGGTAGGTAGTGTGATCAGCATCTCGCCGGCCGCCTCTACTCCCCAGGACTCAAACTGGTACCAACTCAAGGTTGGGTTGACCTGGGAGTCAAGATCATTTTTTGTGAAGAAAAAGGACGTGAACCCACTACCTTTCGTTCCGCAGGCTGGCGTCTAGCCGCCAATTCCATGGCGACTCGGTCAAACAAAGTAGCCTCACGGAAATGTTATTTCTGTGGGGGGGGGGGGACAATTTTTTTTTTTTACAGATGTAAGTGAGGCAACCCTTTAACATGTATTGGAGCGCAGGTGTATGGAGTAAGATCCAAATTTGTATAGACGAAACGGCCGTACTAGGGTTGTGTGGTCACTTTCATGACGATCACTTTCAAGTGGTTTTTTTTTTAATGAAAATACAATTTCATTTTTCTAAAGCAGCAATATTTTTTTTTTAATGAAAAAGCATTGAGTACCATTATGCATATGTCACTACCAGATGTTTAATACCAGAGACATTATTCAACGGATCAACATCATATCACGCGGGTGTAAGTGCGCCGTTCTACTTCTAACTCAAACCTGAGTCTAAAATTTAGATTCTGAAATACTTGGGTAGATTTTTAACTCCAAATTTGGCCCGAGCAGCACCCTTAAACTACACTTTTTTTTTTTTTTAATCGATTTCCAAACGACAAGAGATTTTTTAGGTGCGTAACAATACACTACACACGGTCGTCTGATCTTACTACCCAAAGACCAGAAATTACTAGAAGTCCACGTGAAATAATTCCAGCCTTCACCAGAGACAGTAACCGAGGTTCAATAAACATTTGCTCATACCCTGTTTTTGTTTTTGCTTTATTACTGTTTTATGCTGAATGTTTAATTTTTAAACACTGGGCAGTCGTTACTTCAACAGTTTATTTACCGCAATTTATGTACTTTGAGTGAAATAATTTTGAATGCCCGAGTTTTACAAATAATGATAGTAATGTAAGGAGACGGGATGAGCTGGGAGTCAGCGGATTTAGCCAAGTAGAAAAACGTGTACCAGGCAATTAATTTAACAAAGATCAAATTTTTTACGACTGTGGCGTTTT
>CAJHNH020004855.1:0-11882 GCA_905116865.2 Candidula unifasciata
TGCCATGTTAAGTAATAATAATTTGAGCATGCTTAATTAATGCCAAAAACATAATCAGTAGATTAGGTAGATAAAAATGTAACCTCACTTTGCCTTGATGAAGAAGAGTCAAATGCTGACAAGGATGAGGCTGAAAGGGTAGAAGATTGTTTGGAAAGAGAGTTCTTCTACAGTAAAACTTCAGGAATCTGAAATCCTTTTTTTTTTTTGATGTTTTGTTTCCCCTACTTGGACCTGTTGACTTTTTGCTTAACAAAAAAAAAAATATGTCCAAAGAACATTTTGGTATATTTTAAAAATGTAACATTGTTTGATAGGGGCAGACATTTTAAAGCTTGTTTGTGCTTTGGGTGGTATGTCCCTGTAGTTTTATTTTTTATTTCACATCTATTCGGCAAACATTTTTCTGATTAATGAGAGAGAAAAAAGCTAAAGCAGACGTATACCGAGGTCACTGTACTTTGAAAGAAAATGCTGTGGGGAAATACTGGCATAAATCACATTGTCAGGGTTGAATTGTGAGAAGTAAGTACTTTTTGCAAAATTATTTTGAATCGGGGGAAAATGTGAAATTACAAATGTGAGTTAATAAATTAAATGGTGTACTTAATTAATCTTTGATTGTTGAGTTATAATTGTTTGAGGATATTTGAATGTCAGGTGTTTGTCACAGTCAGATCATCCACAAGAGATGCTTCTCTGTATTATGTAACAAATCTTGGTTAGTTAAGAGTTACTCTGAGATATTCACAAGTTCCAAGAGGGTTTTTGTTTAGCCTGTTTTTGGATCTGTAGTTGAATTGCTGTAATCTGTATTGCTTTTTGTTTCCTTTTTCCCTTTGATTGCACCCTCTTTCTTTTGCTTGCTTTGGAGTTTCTTTCATATTTATATGTGTTGTTTTCTTCTCTCTCTCATTTTTTCATTCTTTCCTTCTCATCTTGCATAGACATCAATGTGGGGGTCTTATTCATGTTTCCCGGCCCATACACACACTGGCTGACCTTTCATTCATGCTTTCTCAGACTGTTCTACTTCAGAGGGGTGTCACATTATTTTGCCTCCAATGACATCAGTGCTGATGTCGCAAGTTCTATTTACTACAATATGACACGGCTTTTAATAACCCCAGAACTGACCATAATCCAAACCCCTCTACCCACAGTCGGAGTCTACGTCCCACGAGAGACTCTTTTCGAGAAAGCAGTACAACGTGACACCCCTGACCTAGATCAGACTGAGAAAGTGTAGATGGGCCGGGAAGCGTGAATAGGACCCAAGTTGGAAATTAAAACAAGTTTAGAGTATTTCCCCTCACTTGTTGGCACCTTTCCGTCTTTCCAGACGACGATGTTATATTGTGCTATGAGGAGCCCCATGACTGGCTAGACTCACCGATGTTAATTCTTACACTATTATAAATACTATCTTTCTTCTTCTTTCTATGAGTGCCGATCAATACACTTTCTGTTGCTTGATTAATTCCACTATTATAGCATGGGATTTCAGAATCGATGTAGCTGTATCATTTGTGGGTTAAACGAAGTAGGTCACGCTCCTTTCATAAGTTTTTGGGGCCGGTCTACCTTCCTGCAGGTTATGGGTGTGCCTCTCTGTTGTTTGCTTTCTGGGATGTCTTGCTTATACGTTTTTATTCAGAGAAGGAGAATGCCTGTGACATAGGTTTTATCTCCCTAAAGGTTTTTTTTTTTTGTTACCCAATTTGTCGATGTTTTTCGAGTGTTAAAAAGCGCTGGTGTGCAGAAATATACATGTGATATCAACAGCATAGCGGGAAACCTTGTGGCGAGGTAATGTGGCTAAATGTCGACCAATCAGAAGTGAGCTAGTGTATAACACTGTGTTAATGGGGAGACTAATGTTAGTTTTACCCATTTGTGTTTCATGGCATTTTGTCCCCACTAATAATTCTAAAATCACTTTTCCCAGTGATTGTATTGCTGAGTAGACTGGTTGGTTTAGACTGTATGGAAGGGAGAGGTTGATTAATTTGATTTTTAACAGAAGTGTGACTACCTAAGTTCTGTTTTTTGTTGATCTGCATCGAGACTTATTTATAACGTCTAGAGACGGTGGACTGGCTAAATGATAGGCATCCATCCGGCCAATGTTCCAGACCAGAACGCCAGGTTCAAATGTCTTTTTTTCTGCCTTTCATCCCCAGATGGAGCTAAGGCTCTCAGCCACCCCAAACAGTTGTCCTATTCTTGACTGCTCCGTCTTTGTCACTTGACTTTCTAGTTCCCTTGTCCATGTTATTTGGTTTTGCTTTGACTGTGTGGTTTCCAGCGTATTGTTATTAGGTTATCTCAACACTTGTCCTATCTAGAGCCATCTTTTCCTCACTTCTTTATTGGAATTTGTCCAGTTCTTCCCCCCAAAGCTACCTATTAGTGAGTGGATCATATTATTTGGTGACCTGACTAGCCGATGGTGACCTGACTAGCCGATGGTGACCTGACTAGCAGATGGTGACCTGACTAGCAGATGGTGACCTGACTAGCCGATGGTGACATTAATGTCATACTTACAAGACTGATATACTGGAGCAGATACTGACATGACTGACATGATTATGGGTACATATGACTGCAGCATATAGGTAATAACTGCGGTCATAAGTGATCTCTATCTGGTAACACAGCCTCACAGTTCTTCTTCTTCTTCGTGTTCACTGGCTGTAAACTCTGGCAGAAAGTTCTGGTTGCTCATTCACTTCTGGACTCTAATCCTGTTCCAGAAAATGAGTGTTGCGTGTACATCCGTCTCACATGTGTAACTAATGTGCATGCAGACTGTTGGTTCCTTGCCTCTCAGGTAATGTACTTCAACGGAAGCTCCCAAGTAGTTGACTCCTAAGACATGCCTTTGGGCAGGTAGTGGGTCTATTATTGTTCACCCCGGAACCCACACGGGGACCTCACATATTATGTTGGTCATACGAAACAACATACCAACTTCATCCAAAGACAACAAGAGAATACCAAACACATTAGAGTCATTAAACAAAAAATAAATTCATTTGCATTCAAGAAACTAAATTTCAAATCCATTGTATCCTAGAAAGCAGAGATATTTGCCCACATTTTCACAAACATTTAAAACTCCACACATCGTAATCAATCGAATACAATCTGAACAAAAAAAAGAGAAAGACACCAGAGTTAGGACACATAAAAGAAACTATCAAATAAACCTCACACTTGAAAAAAAAAAAAGGATAAACTTTCGCTCTGTTAAAGTTGTATAAACAAACAAAGAAGAAACAAAATTCATACGCAAAAAAGAAAACAAAAAGCAAAATTTAAACCCAGCCTTGATGTAAAAATGACGCCCCTCATGTCGCCGATATAAATATTAAGACAAAACATTTATAATGACGATGAGCGATTCACCCAACAAAACCCACATGCTCCGAAAGGAGCTTAAAAAGGCAGTAATGAAATAATAAAACAAGAAGGGCAAATATCTGAATAAACAACCAAAGAAAATGCATTCAATTCAAATAACAGGTTTATGTTGAAAGAATACTGGATATTGAATCCTGTAGGGTTCAAGGTACCCATATATCATGATATAGCAGGTTCTATGCAAAATATGCTGGGTAATTCATGTACTGAATAACATTTCCACAAACTAAAATCTGGTTATAGTACAAATTGCATTCACACAAAGTCGTCTGGAAATGTGCGTTGGCATTCACAGACTTCTGTTGGCCGCAAACAATTGCAGACAATCCACTCAAATGTTGCTAGGGAAATGTTCTGACAAAAATTGAAGCAGTAGGGTTTGCCAGGGAACATCCCATATTTTGGTAGGTGTGTCCCTGTGACTAGGCACCAAAACATGCCCAGCGTGTGCTGTCAACCGAACACTGCTAACAGAGATGCAATCTGCTGGACATTCAAATTTCTTCTTATTTGTCGACTCACTGATAACAGGATGTAGCCCAGGGTCGTGGTTTGTATTTGCCATGCGCTTTTCGGGTGGAGGATTCGTTCATTCAAACTTCAGTGAAGACAAAACGGTATGGTGCACACGAGTTATGGACTGCATGATAACTGTCATCTTTCATAAAGCTGACAGTCCTCTGAAACAAGTTTTCTGACAGAAAGATCAAAGAATAGCTAAATATTGACCCATTCCACTGACTAATTAATCGTACACATTTTTCCGACTAATTATTTGTACACATTCCTCCGACTAATTCGTACATATTCCTCCGACTAATTAATTGTTTTCTGACAGAAAGATCAAAGAAAAGTATCGACACATTCCACTAATTAATCGTACACATTCATTCGACTAATTATTTGTACACATTCTTCCGACTAATTATTCGTACACATTCTTCTGACTAATTAATCGTACACATTATTCCGACAGCAAAATCTCTGTGGACCACTTTAGAGAAGGAGAGAAAGAGCTGCATGTATCTCTGTGGACCACTTTAGAGAAGGAGACAGAAAGAGCTGCATGAATCTCTGTAGACAACTTTAGAGAAGGAGACAGAAAGAGCTGCATGAAACTCTGTGGACCACTTTAGAGAAGGAGACAGAAAGAGCTGCATGAAACTCTGTGGACCACTTTAGAGAAGGAGACAGAAAGAGCTGCATGAATCTCTGTAGACAACTTTAGAGAAGGAGACAGAAAGAGCTGCATGAATCTCTGTAGACAACTTTAGAGAAGGAGACAGAAAGAGCTGCATGAATCTCTGTAGACAACTTTAGAGAAGGAGACAGAAAGAGCAGCAGTTGGAGGTGCATGAACTGTTGGTTGGTCATACAGGTAATATAAAGGAGCTTTTTCGTAACACTGGTGGGTGACAAAAGGATGATGCACGTTCCATGAACTCTTTCACGGACACCCATTCCACTGACTCATTGATTTAATAGACTCGCACATTCCAGTAACTTGATGATTCAATAATGACAGACATTCAACTGACTACAATGACTCAATAATAATGCACATTCCAGTGACTACACTGATTTAACAATTGACACGCATTCCTGTGACTACACTGACTTAATAATGACATGCATTCCAGTGACTACACTAGTTAACAATGACACACATTCTAGTGACTATACTGATTTAATAATGAAACACATTCCAGTTACTACACTTAATAATGATGCACATTCCACTGACTCAATAATGATGCACATTCCACTGACTCAATAATGATGCATATTCCACTGACCCAATAATGATGCCCATTCCACTGACCCAATAATGATACACATTCCACTGACTCAATAATGATGCACATTCCACTGACTCAATAATGATACACATTCCACTGACTCAATAATGATGCATATTCCAGACTCAATAATGATGCATATTCCAGACTCAATAAAGATGCACATTCCACTGACCCAATAATGATGCCCATTCCACTGACTCAATAATGATACACATTCCACTGACTCAATAATGATACACATTCCACTGACTCAATAATGATACACATTCCACTGACTCAATAATGATGCATATTCCAGACTCAATAATGATGCATATTCCAGACTCAATAAAGATGCACATTCCACTGACCCAATAATGATGCCCATTCCACTGACTCAATAATGATACACATTCCACTGACTCAATAATGATGCACATTCCACTGACTCAATAATGATGCATATTCCAGACTCAATAATGATGCATATTCCAGACTCAATAATGATGCATATTCCAGACTCAATAAAGATGCACATTCCACTGACCCAATAATGATGCCCATTCCACTGACTCAATAATGATACACATTCCACTGACTCAATAATGATACACATTCCACTGACTCAATAATGATACACATTCCACTGACTCAATAATGATGCATATTCCAGACTCAATAATGATGCATATTCCAGACTCAATAAAGATGCACATTCCACTGACTCAAAAATGATGCACATTCACTGACTCAATAATGATACACATTCCACTGACTCAATAATGATGCATATTCCACTGACTCAATAATGATGCACATTCCACTGACTCAATAATGATGCACATTCCACTGACTCAATAATGATGCACATTCCACTGACTCAATAAAGATGCACATTCCACTGACTCAATAATAATGCACATTCCACTGACTCAATAATGATGCACATTCCACTGACTCAATAAAGATGCACATTCCACTGACTCAATAATGATGCATATTCCAGACTCAATAATGATGCATATTCCATTGACTCAATAATGATGCATATTCCAGACTCAATAATGATGCATATTCCAGACTCAATAATGATGCATATTCCACTGACTCAATAATGATGCACATTCCACTGACTCAATGATGATGCACATTCCACTGACTCAATAATTATACAAATTCCACTGAAAGACACACATTCCAGTGACTACACTGAATAATGCAATAACGACACACATTCCACTGACTACACTAACTCAATGACACAAATCCCAATGACTTGATTCAATAAAGACACACATTCCACTGACTACACTAACTCAATGACACAAATCCCAATGACTTGATTCAATAAAGACACACATTCCACTGACTACACTAACTCAATGACACAAATCCCAATGACTTGATTCATTAAAGACATACATTCCAGTGGCTTGATTCAATAACGACTGAATGACACATATTCCACTGACTTATTAATCGCATACATTCCTCAGATTCAACAGACCAATTCTATTTGAAGAAGAAAAACAAGAGAATCATTTACGTTTCACAAAAATATTGATATACATTCTTCTGAGCAAATAGCCACACATATATTACTAAATTATGATACAAATTCCGAGGGTTTTAACACGACCCACGATAAAGTGTGTGAAATATAACTTTATGCACAAAATACATAATACTCATGTCAAACATCAACTGGTACTTCATAAAGGATTTTAATCAAACTAGAAAACCCCAGAAAACAAACTTCACAAACAACATCCGTCAACTGATAATCCACTCAGGAAACCTGAATACATGTATTCCCACACATGACATCTACCAACTCAAGAAACTTGAACACATGTATTCCAACACACGACATCTGCCAAATCAGGAAAACTGAACACATGTATTTCAACACACGACATCTGCCAAATCAGGAAAACTGAATACATGTATTCCCACGCACGACATCTGCCAACTCAGGAAACCTGAATACATGTATTCCCACACATAACATCTACCAACTCAAGAAACCTGATACATGTATTTTTACACACAACATCTGCAAACTCAGGAACCCTGAATATATGTATTCCCACACACGACATCTACCACTACCAACTCAGGAACCCCAAGTACATGTATTCCCAAAAGTGACATCTGCAAACTCAGGGACTCATAATGACACCTGTGAACAGATACACCTATCAAGAAAGTGTTCGCAGACGCTTCACATATGACATCCATCAAGTGTTCGCAGATGCTTCACATATGCCATCCATCAAGTGTTCGCTGATGCTTCACATATGCCATACATCAACTGACAATCCACTTAATGTGGATACTTCCCCTTGCATCTAACGTGAATACTTCCCCATGACATTTAACGTGAACACTTTCCATATGACATCTAACATGAAAACCTTCCACAGGACATCTTATGTGGATACTTTCCACAGGACAACTTTGGATACTTTCCACAGGACAACTTATGTGGATACTTTCTACGTGACATCTAACTAGGATACTTTCCACCTGACATCTAAGGTGGAGACTTTCCACACAAGATCTAAAGTGGATACTTTCCACGTGACATCTAACTAGGATAATTTCCACCTAACATCTAACAGGCAAAATTTCCACATGACATCTAACTAGCATACTTTCCACATGACATCTAACTAGCATACTTTCCACATGACATGTAACTAGGATACTTTCCACATGACATGTAACTAGGATACTTTCCACATTACATCTAACTAGGATACTTTCCACATGACATCTAACTAGGATACTTTCCACATGACATGTAACTAGGATACTTTCCACATGACATCTAACTAGGATACTTTCCACATGACATCTAACTAGGATACTTTCCACATGACATGTAACTAGCATACTTTCACATGACATCTAACTAGGATGCTACTTTCCAGGATATGACATCTAACTAGGATACTTTCCACATGACATCTAACTAGGATACTTTCCACATGACATCTAACTAGGATACTTTCCACATGACATCTAACTAGGATACTTTCCACATGACATCTAACTAGCATACTTTCCACATGACATCTAACTAGGATACTTTCCACATGACATCTAACTAGGATACTTTCCACATGACATGTAACTAGCATACTTTCCACATGACATCTAACTAGGATACTTTCCACATGACATCTAACTAGGATACTTTCCACATGACATCTAACTAGTGATACTTTTTCTAACATTACATCTAACTAGGATACTTTCCACATGACATCTAACTAGGATACTTTCCACATGACATCTAACTAGGATACTTTCCACATGACATCTAACTAGGATACTTTCCACATGACATCTAACTAGCATACTTTCCACATGACATCTAACTAGGATACTTTCACATTACATCTAACACTTTCCACATGACATCTAACTAGGATACTTTCCACATGACATCTAACTAGGATACTTTCCACATGACATCTAACTAGGATACTTTCCACATGACATCTAACTAGCATACTTTCCACATGACATCTAACTAGCATACTTTCCACATTACATCTAACTAGCATACTTTCCACATGACATCTAACTAGCATACTTTCCACATTACATCTAACTAGCATACTTTCCACATGACATCTAACTAGCATACTTTCCACATTACATCTAACTAGCATACTTTCCACATGGACATCTAACTAGGATACTTTCCACATGACATCTAACTAGCAACTTTTTCCACAGACATCTAATAGGAATACTTTCCACATGACATCTAACTAGCATACTTTCCACATTACATCTAACTAGGATACTTTCCACATGACATCTAACTAGCATACTTTCCACATGACATCTAACTAGCATACTTTCCACATGACATCTAACTAGGATACTTTCCACATGACATCTAACTAGCATACTTTCCACATGACATCTAACTAACTACGATACTTTCCACATGACATCTAACTAGCATACTTTCCACATGACATCTAACTAGGATACTTTCCACCTAAAACATCATAACAGGCAAATTTTCCACATGACATCTAACTACTTTCCACATGACATCTAACTAGGATACTTTCCACATGACATCTAACTAGGTATACTTTCCACATGACATCTAACTAGCATACTTTCCACATGACATCTAACTTAGGCCACAGCATACTTTCATTAAACATGACATCTAACTAGATACTTTCCACATGACATCTAACTATGATACTTTCCACACATCTAAACATCTAACAGCGAACTAATACCTTTTCCACATGACATCTAACTAGGATACTTTCCACATGACATCTACCACTAGGATACTTTCCACATGACATCTAACTAGAGATACATTTCCACAATACATTAACTGGATACTTTCCACATGACATCTAACTAGCATACTTTCCACATGACATCTAACTAGGATACTTTCCACATGACATCTAACTAGCATACTTTCCACATGACATCTAACTAGCATACTTTCCACATGACATCTAACTAGCATACTTTCCACATGACATCTAACTAGGATACTTTCCACATGACATCTAACTAGCATACTTTCCACTAACTAGGATACTTTCCACTACATCTAACTAGGATACTTTCCACATGACACCTAACTAGGATACTTTCCACATGACATCTAACTAGGATACTTTCCACATGACATCTAACTAGCATACTTTCCACATGACATCTAACTAGGATACTTTCCACATGACATCTAACTAGGATACTTTCCACATGACATCTAACTAGCATACTTTCCACATGACATCTAACTAGGATACTTTCCACATGACATCTAACTAGCATACTTTCCACATGACATCTAACTAGGAATACTTTTTCCACATGACATCTAACTAGGATACTTTCCACATTACATCTAACTAGCATACTTTCCACATGACATCTAACTAGCATACTTTCCACATGACACCATCTAACTAGCATACTTTCCACATTACATCTAAACTGCATACTTTCCACATGACATCTAACGAGGATACTTTCCACATGACATCTAACTAGGATACTTTCCACATGACATCTAGACTAGGATACTTTCCACATGAACAATCTAAACTACATACTTTCCACATGACATCTAACTAGCATACTTTCCACATGACATCTAACTAGGATACTTTCCACATGACATCTAACTAGGATACTTCCAATCGACATCTAACTATGATAATACTTTCCACATGACATCTAACTAGGATACTTTCCACATTACATCTAACTAGCATACTTTCCACATTACATCTAACTAGCATACTTTCCACATGACATCTAACTAGCATACTTTCCACATGACATCTAACTAGGATACTTTCCACATGACATCTAACTAGCATACTTTCCACATGACATCTAACTAGGATACTTTCCACATTACATCTAACTAGCATACTTTTCCACATAGCATACATCTAACTACTAGCATACTTTCCACATGACATCTAACTAGGATACTTTCCACATGACATCTAACTAGGATACTTTCCACATGACATCTAACTAGCATACTTTCCACATGACATCTAACTAGGATACTTTCCACATGACATCTAACTAGCATACTTTCCACATGACATCTACTAGCATAGCTTTTCACATGACATCTAACTAGCATACTTTCCACATGACATCTAACTAGCATACTTTCCACATGACATCTAACTAGCATACTTTTCCACATGACATCTCTAACTGAGCATACTTTTCCACATGACATCTAACTAGCATACTTCCACATTACATCTAACTAGCATACTTTCCACATTACATCTAACTAGCATACTTTCCACATTACATCTAACTAGCATACTTTTCCACATGACATCTAACTAGGCATACGTTTCCACATGACATCTAACTAGGATACTTTCCACATGACCATCTAACTAGACATACTTTCCACATGACATCTAACTAGCATACTTTTCCACATGACATCTAACTAGCATACTTCCCACATGACACCTAACTAGGATACTTTCCCACATACATACTATGACACTAACTATACTTTCCACATGACAGCTAACTACATACTTTCCACTGACTAATCTAACTAGCATTATTTTCCACATGACATCTAACTAGCATACTTTTCCACATACATCTAACTAGCTATACTTTCCACATGACATCTAACTAGCATACTTTCCACATGACATCTAACTAGCATACTTTCCACATTACATCTAACTAGCATACTTTCCACATGACATCTAACTAGCATACTTTCCACATGACATCTAACTAGGATACTTTCCACATGACATCTAACTAGCATACTTTTCCACATGACATCTAACTGAGCATACTTTCCACATGACATCTAACTAGCATACTTTCCACTCTGACATCTAACTAGCGCATACTTTCCACATCATGACATCTAACTAGCATACTTCCACTGACATGACATCTGCCCATTACATAGCTATGATACTTTTCCACATGACATCTAAACTAGCATACTTTCACATGACATCTAACTATCCTACTTTTCCACATTACATCTAACTAGCAGACTTTTCCACATTACATCTAACTAGCATACTTTTCCAAATGACATCTAACTAGCCATACTTTCACAAAAATCTAAACTAGACATACTTTCCACATGACAAT
>CAJHNH020004855.1:19476-30371 GCA_905116865.2 Candidula unifasciata
ACCGCTTATCCAGAAAAATCACAGACTTCTTGGGGTTCTTCCTGACAGCATCTGTATGACAGTTCTGTCTGATTTTGTTATTAATGACAGTTTCTGAACTGGTTTCGGCCGAGGGCAAGGTTTGTGACTGTGTGCTGAATACCAGGACAGAAGTGTCATGTGTGGACTTTCTAGTGATTAGTTCTGTGTCCACATTCTTGTGTACTTCTGAAGCTTGAACTGACTGGGAAGAAGTGACTGGATGTAGCTCTGCAGAATCTGTAATCTTGCAAAGGGAACTAGATATTGCATATTCTGGCGATTCGGCATTAGGTACTGCTATATCTGTCTTCCCTGTTTGGGATACTGATTGCGCAGCGATGGGAGTACAAGCAACTTTCTCCACTGTTGGTACTGCCTCGGCCTGAGCGCTGGTATGTATGTGATGTGAACTACTGGAGTTTTCACGGGTGTGAGCCTGTCTGATTACTGAGGCTGACACAGCTGCACGTTTAGCAGCTTTACTTGCTGAAGAAACAGTGCTTTTACTCAGGACTTCCTGGCTGCCGCATTGACGGTTCTTTTCGGCAACACTGGTTTTCTCGTCCTCAAATTTGTCCTTGGGACTTGAGCCAATGGAGTGTCGGCGCTCACGAGGGCTTCCCTTCCAGACGGTTGTCTTCCTCTCTGGGGTCACTGCAGGATTAGAGGAAGACTGTGGTATCACACCGCTTACAGGAGGTTGAGGAATGCTAGAATTCTGAGGGATGCTGACAACGCTAGAATCCAGACTGGGGTTGCCTGTATTGTCATTTTTACGAGGTGCCGCGGCAATCCTGGCATAGGAGAGCGGATACGCTGGCAGGATATCACTACTGGCTACGGCCCCATGGGCGGCTGGTAGAGACTTAGCACTCTCTCTGTCACTGTCATAGGTTCTGTTGTCTAAGAAGTCTGAGTTTAAATCCCCACATGAATTTCTTCTGGCCTCTGGGCGAAGCCCTAATGGTTGGCCTTGACCTGACAGAACTGGGAAGGCAGAAGGGCTAAGATCTCTCAGGGTGTGTATTTGGCTACCAACTGGCAATGCAACAATCTGACTACAGCCTGGCAATATGACTGGTGGCTGTGGCGACGAGGTGCTTATGCGATGCTGAAATTTGTTGTTAGCCATGCCACTACTGCTATGTGAATTATTATAAGATTTGGACAAATGTCCATGAAATATTGTGTGAACATCTTTTACTCCAGGCCGCTTCTTTTTCTTTTTCACTTCCGTGAAGGAATCTTCTCGTTTCATATCCAAATGAGGCTCTTTCATATTTGCAGTTTCAGACTTCACATTTTCAGCACGAAACACAGACGAAACTAATAATGAATCCTTCCTCTCCAAACTATCTTTCCTTTTTCCAGCACCAAATTTTGAAATCAAGTGCCCATTATCACCCCCAACACTTTCTAGTTTTTCTTTCTTGGTTTTAGATTTTGAAGACTTCTTCCCACCACTGTCAGTTAAATGTTTATCAGTCTTACTGTCTTCAGTTGAAAAGGCCGACTGGTCTGCATCTTTGGGAGAAGTCTTGTCCATGCCAGGCAAAGAGCCGTTGAGCTTCTGCTGGCCGTCTCCGTTGGAAGACTCAGCTGGTAGCGTGTTAAGGCAGTCGTGGAACTCGCCGTTGTTCTTGTCAACATCCTCATTCTCTGACAATGATTTAGGGATGCTTTCATCGAAAGATCTCCTGAAGCTGTTGCCCATCGCCCTGGCCGCAGGCTGGACGCTGGTCACCACAAAAGACCCCTCTTTGTTGGGGGCATCATCAACTGAAAAATCCACACATGACAAATCAATAAAGCTACTGACTGCTAACGTATGGAACATATTTATTACATGGCGGCAGTTTATTGGAGGAAGTGCAGTTTTTACAGAACCCCCCCCCCCCCTCCCCCAGTTCAATGGAATGTGTTTCATTTTCTAACAAATGTCTACATTCATGATTCTGTCATACAATATAATTCCATCTATTCTGCTCAGACACCAGTTTACTCTATCCATTTTCCAGTAAGTTACCTCAATAACTGGGGGGGGGGGGGGGAGGGGGGGAGGAGGGCCAGCTTTGCTCAGGATAAAAATAAATACAGTAATAAAATACCTGATGTAGACAGAGTAAATTATAATTACAGGGCTCCCTTATACAATTGATACTTGTGCGAACCATTTGCTTTTGCCAAGACTGCTGTTGTCTGACTTCCACATAGGACAGTAACAGGAAATGTGTGGTTTTTCACTGGCACAAGACCGGCTCCATTATGAGATGATCCCTTGGCCTTGAAGTACTGTGACTGACAACTGATGCAATAACCCAACCACTGAGAGAAAGGTAATAAGCTCCATCCACTAACTCAGTCAACGAAGGTAACTCAACAAGCATTTCTCCAGGCTCCCTTGAATTATGCGATTGTATTTCCCACGTGTGGGTTCAGGGGCCCGATTGTGGCGAAAACAAGAATAGACCCACTGTCTCCCCAACAAGCATGTTGTCAGTGTCTGTCGTGAAATGATAGTCATTACACATCGGTTTGTAAGGCTGATAACCTGTCTTACCTGTAATCTGCACAAAATTCAAACTTGGACTCGCCCAGAAATATATAGTCCCTTATATCTATATATATAGGCCTGTATTGGACAACATTATTATGTCTGCCTTTTCTGGTTACTTTAACTAAACTCCACTTTTAAATGTATTTCTTTTGGGGATATATTTAGGGAGTTAATTGAGGTTTCTTGGAAACCGATTTACTCCTTGCCCCAGTATACAAGGAACTTCTTTTGTACCAACGCCTGAAATGTCTCTAACTGACGCCATTCTCCTTGCCAGCTTCTCAAGCCTCCAGATGTGTTAATCTGTGCCTGTATACTTTAAATTTTCAAGGCAATCTGGAAAGATCACAGTTTTTACATATGCTTGGGTAAGTTAATTATAGTTTACGAGTACCTAGAATGTTGTCTGTAAAGTAGTCACTGCTGTAGAGAAATCCATATCGGCTGTGTGATCTCACTTAGTTCTACCATTCTTGATCGCTAGAGTAGCGGATTCGAACGTAGATCTTCCACTGTACAGACTAAATAGCTTATGCCCTCAATAAACCACCCATACTGATAAACATTTAATGCCCTTACTATTGTGTACGTTTTAAACTACTTACAGAATCTGTACATACGAGATGGGGACAGAATTGGGTCAGGGCTGTGTTAATCAAAGTATGTGTGTGCTTGACCCAGATCAATGAGTGCTGGGGCGGTAGGGAAAACTAGTGAATGCAGGTACTGACAGTAAATATTGGTGTTTGTGTGCAGAGTGAGGGGGATAGGGGGAGATGATATATGTGTTAGACCACTTTATCTATCTCCACTACATATCTGACTTGCCTTCTCTTGCACTAAACAGACAGATAAAAATAGGAGACTTATGTCTTTTGGTCTGGAGAGGCAATCTGAGGAATGAAACAGGAGAGCAGGGAGGAGTCAGCAGATGGGAGTTGATGACTATGCTTGCTCTGTCTTTCCTGTCAAGATGTTACCCTCTTGATGATGACTAATGTTGAGTTATTTTCTTGACAGGATGTATATTTTCTGAAGAGCTGGCAGAAGATTCACAGTCTCAACAACATCCACTCACCAACATCCTACCACCAGAACCAACTTGTTACCCACCAGCTAACACCTGTGAAGGTTCCTGACATCTCCAAAAATGGGGGAGATTGTGCCTCAAACAGCTACCAGTGCCAGAGTAATGTGGCTCTAAGACATTGTGTGTCCTTACTGGTGATATAGACATGCTAGATACCAGTACAGTTGCTGTACAGTGAAGTACTCTTGCTACTTGATCCAGTGGAGCAGAATTCCCAGAGTCAAAGGCAGTCAAATCATCCGGAGCTGAGGGAGGCATCATAGGCAGAAAGGACAGAAGCTAAGTCTGATGCTCAATTGCTGTTTGTTTCCTCACAGCTCCATTGGTTCCCATGATGACATATAGTCACCTCCAGGACCGGCTGTCTGCCTAGTTTCCTTAGGATCTAGACATTAGTGCTGAAATTCTTTCACTGATAGCTGGAATTCACTTCAATTGTTTTTGTACAGATATTATACTAAATACATGCATTCATTTTCATGGCTGACTTAGGTTTCTCTATGTCACCTTCTTAAGTGTTTAGCAGTTGTATGTGTATGTATCTTCATTATATGTGTTAACATGGTTATGATAATGAAACTATCATAACCTGGGGGCTTTCTTTAGTAAGTAGTGGGGGTGTCCAGCCAAGTGTGCCTAGAAATATATATATATATATATATATATATATATATTGACATATTTTGTAGTGCCAATACTTGAGTTGCCCTACTCCAGAGATAAGTTGATCGTATATTGGCCACGGGGAATCCCTTAGACCAATACGAGCCAAACGACTCAACAAAATTATCTCTGAGTGCTGCTGGTTCTGAAGGAGAAATCCTTACATTAGGCACGCGACAGGAGTGATATGTGATAGTGTCTCTGCCTGAGAGGCAAGGAACCAGCAGTCTGCATACAAACAAGTCAGATCTGTAAAATGGATGTGCACACAACGCTCAGGTTCTGGGTCAGGTCTAAAGATGAGAGGCGGATGAATAACCAGAACGTTCCGCCGGAGCTGACAGCCAGTGAACACGAAGAAAAAGAAGATATGCTTTACTAACTCTTTGTGCTTCAATCATTTTGCCATTAACCTCCCTAATGTGAGTTCTAGTGCCCACTGAGGGGTGAAAAAAGTAGACCCGCTCATCCTCTAACACGCACAGCGTACAAGACGACTAATTACGGCAGTTTCTTTTGAAGTCGGAGTGCATCTGCCTGCACACAAATAAGCCAGATCTGCAAAACAGATGTGCATGCAAAAGCTCGAGTTCTGCAACAAGACCAAAGTCCAGAAGTGGACGATCAGCCAGAACTTTCCACTGGAGTTTACAGCTGGTGAATGCCAGAAAGAAGAAATGTTAGCATTGACTGGCTGTAAACTGGGTTTTCCCTGTACATTTCTGGACTTCAGCTTTGTTCCAGGACCTGAGTTTTGCATGCGCATCCATTTTACAAACCTGCTTATTTGTATGCAGACTGCTGGTTCCTTGCCTCTCAGGCAGATGCACTCTGAATTCGAATGAGTTGGGGAGACAGTGGGTCTATTCTTGTTTTCCCTATAATAGGGCCCTGGAACCCACACAGAAATGTTAAAGGTTAGCTGCGGATCCCCTACAGGACGCTGCAGACCCACCCCCAGCATCACAGGGAGGAATTATATATAGTTTCCTGTCTTTTTCCTAGCTGCACAGCTTGTGTTAATGTCACACTGCATTTCTGAAGTGTCTCTTTTACTCCCTCCACCCATCTCTTTCTTGGTGGGCTTCTTGCCTTGTAGCTGCTGTTCTAACGCAGTATGCTGTAGCTTCTGGCTGAATTACTTCCAATTTGACCAGATGACCAAACCATTCGATTTTCGGATCTCCTATGGAATCATTTACCGGTAATGTGCCTACCATTATTCTGACAACTAACCATGTAATAAAAAGATACTAACTAAAAAAACATAATCAAAAAACAGTTACACATCTTGTCATAAATACAATTACCTCCAACTGTGTCTTCTAACAAATGAGGACCATCCGGATGATCTTTCTTCCTGCTGCGTTCATGTTTTTTTTTCCCTGACTTGCTCTCTCCCTTGGAAGCTTCTGTCCCTTCTACGAAGGCCAGAATCTCCTTAATGTCACTGAACTTCCGGTGTCCTTTAATGTCTTCCGCTGGTGTGCCCTTCAACCGTTCAAGCTTCATGCGCCGGCGCTCCTTCTTGCGGTCAAAGGCATTGGCATCAGCTCCAGGCGAAGCATGGGAGTGAGAGATGGTTAGGGGGGTGAGGCTGGAGAGGCTTCCGGATCCTGTGCTGCTGAGTTTGCTTCCAGGCCATTGGCGCATCTGGGGGTAAATGGCTGGATCCAGGAGTCGTGGGTTGCCATTGATGTCTACTTGACCAGTAGTAGCCTCTGGCTTGTCAGTGTCATCTGTAGACACAAGAGGTGAAAGGTTCTAATTTGTGTATTTCTAATAGTGTTAAATTTATAAAGCACTTTGTGTTCATATAGTTCCTTCTTCTTCTTAATTTTCACCGACTATAACCTCCAGCAGAAAGTCCTGGTTGTTTGTCCACTTCTAGACTCTAGTCTTGTTCCAGAACTTGAGTTTTGCATGCACGTCCATTTTAACAGATTGGCTGTATTTTATGCAGACTTTTCGTTGCTCACATCTCAGGCAGATGCACTCCCGATTTCACATAAAACACTCCTAATTAGTCAACTCTTGCGGCAGTGGTTCCCAAGCTACGCGACCCGGCGCCTCAGGGAGCCGCGAAATATTTGAAGATACACAAGTTTTTTAAAAATCTCTTACCGTATATACGAATAGCAATACTTTTACTTAGGTTAGAGCGGCGCGGAAATCTTTAATTTAAATAAAAAAAGTGCAGCGACTAAGAAATGTTTGGGAAACACTGTCTTACGGCATGCTTGTCAGGAGAGCAGTGACTTATTTCCTTCCATAACAGAGCACTGGAATGGACGTTATATAGAAATATACATAATATGCCAAGAAGAAAAAACACTGGTGAAACGGACAATGTGTGAATGTAGTCAATTTTGTGTTTTAGTTTGAAGCTTCCATTTATTTGCTTCATTTGAATAAACTGTTACTGTAGTATGCGCCTGAAGAGATACAGCGAAACATACCGGGCAATAAATTGTGCAACCTATTGTCGGTGTCTGCTTTGTTCAAATTCACAACGGGAAAACAGAGCTCTGAAGAAAAAAACATCTGACATCCCGCATGACCTGAACATCCAGGAGAACTGTCTCGTTAACAGCATCCTCTCCTGAACGCTGGGGTATTTTGTACATGTCAAGCGTCATGGTCATGTGGAGAGAACGGTTATGGAGGGTATAGTTTCTGAAAATGAGGCCAAGGCAGACCAGGACATTGAAGATGCACTGGCTATGAAAGCACATAGGGCTGGAGAACTGGCTTGAGAAAGAGAGACTTTCGGGTGTGCCGCGAAGACAGCGACGTACTGTAAAGGACTTGCTGACTGAGGTTGATAGGTAATATGATCACAGAATAAAAACATACAAGCAGGGATGGCAAATGCATACAGCTGGTGCAAGTGCCATCACCATGGGCTGTGGATCGCATGTCTCCCTGCAGCATAGTACAATGCTATCATCTAAAAAGGTGGAGGGGTACAAATAAAATAACATATTTGAGAGAAGAGACGGCCAGGGATTATGTCAGTGCAGAAGCAATCTTCTTCATCACGTTCACTGGCTGTAAACTCTGGTGGAAAATTCTGGTTGTTCGTCCACCTCTGGACTTTAGTCTTGTTCCAGAAGCTGAGTGGTTTCTTGCCTCTCAGGCAGACGTACTCCGACTTCAAAGGAATTGGGAGGGGGGGGAGGCAGTCTATTCTTGTTTTCCCAAAAACAAGGTCCTGGATCCCACACGGGGATGGGATAGAAGCAATCATATGTCATTTATGACAGTAATGATAGTTGCATATCTATGACACACATAAAGTAAAGATGGCCAAGGGTTACCCTCATGCCAAAGTTACTAAATTTCTTGCATGTGTGCGTATAAGACAGAGAGAGACATCAAGAGAGAGACAGAGAGAGAGAGAGTGTATGTGAGAGATTGAGTGAGAGAGAGTGTGAGATGTAGAGAAAAAACATGATTTATAACAACATTCAGTGTAAAGATGTTATGTGACTGATCAAATTTTAAATCTGAAATCTTAAAATTGTCAGAAGAACAAGAGAGGAGAAGGAAAGCTGGAAAAAAAGAAGAAAGGGAAGAAAAAGAAGAGGAAGAAGAAAGGTGATGAAGAAGAAAAAGACAACAAAAAGAAAAAGACAAGAAGAAGAAGAAAGGCGGCGTAAAAGAACTATGTTCTTATCAAGTTGTATATTCTATTTAGGTCATTGCAAGTTGTATATTCTATTTAGGTCATTGCAGAACCAAATCTAGCATTTTTTTTGGGGGGGGGGGGGGGGGGGGGGGGGGGGGGGGGGGGGGGGGGGGGGGGGGGGGCTTTTGTGGTTTTTCTAGGCAAATTTACGTCCAGTTGTTTGCCATTGCTTTCTGGGCGGTCGGCTTCTCGATACCACTGTGGAAACCAACGGAAGGCACAAGGCCGGCAGCTGGGATTAAACCCGGCACCCTGGCATTACGAAGCTGTTCGCAATTGTAAAGCTACAGACGCCGACAACTAGTGGTTAACCACTGTAAATAAATGCACATCAAGCCTAATAGGCATAACGCCCGCGTGCCGTAGTTGGTCAACGCAGCAACAACAAAAATACCATCCATGTCACATGGAATATTTTTAGACACGGCCCCTGTCACTCACTAATCGACGAGATTGGAACATGCCTGTGTGACCGAAATTAGAGCGGAAACTTTCATCACAGCGCCGCGCAACTCAACACCCTTCCGCACTCCCACTAGGATCAATACGCCAATGAGCCCAACACACGATGAAAGTCATTCACATAAAGAAACCGAATAGGAACCCTAAATCCGTAGAAATATTATAAATATAAACAGACAATGCACTGATTGACACTTATAGAAAGAAGCAGAAAGATATAAGGACACACTAGACAACATAAAAACCTAGCTAGTCACCGTGCCGGGAATCGAGCCTGTCACATCCAAACAGCGAGTGCGCCTCGCCAGGGAAACAAGGCACTAAGATCGTGACCAAATAGGCACCCCTTTTTAAAAAAAAAAAGGTGTCTTTATTATCAGGTCTTGAAATCCACAATTACGGAATACAGACATAATTCTCCTCAACCCATTGAAATTGTTACGTTGTCTTAAAAAAAAAAAAAAGGCTAGCTTTCAAATCTAGTCGCGACTCGCTGCAGCCACGGTCGGTGTTCGAAACCGGGCGGTTCTCGGGGGTTCACCCAGCCTCTAGGAAATAGGAACGTCGCTGTAGATACGGAGTTACGTGAGGACGGCGACACGGGCGGACAGTTTCTTAGCTGTCCGTACTGGTGGCAGAGCACCTATGGTTTATAACCGTGTGCAATGACGCTGTTTCATATCTCCCGACTTTACCTTTACGTTGTCTACTGTGTCCTCATACTTGAGTGCCAATCAACACATTGTCTGTTTATTTCATAAGGAGGAGGCAAGAACATATCCACTGTTGCCTAACGATGCATGTCTAAAAGATGAATCCTTAAGGGTGTGCTGAAATCGGACGCGTGGGCCAAAAGACGCAGATACTGCAGCCAAGCCGTAAACCACAATATAACATGCCAACTTCAATGTCAAGGGAGAAGGCAGAAGAAGAAGCGAAGAAGTCATTCAATGTGATGTCCGGGCTCCTAATAAGGGATACACAGACCCCAAATTTAGATCCCAGATGGCACGTTCTAAGGATACACAGACCCCAAATTTGGATCCCAAGGGGCACGTTTTAGGGATACACAGACCCCAAATTTAGATCCCGGAGGCACGTTCTAGGGATACGCAGGCCCCAAATTTGGATCCCAGAGGTACGTTCTAGAATACAGACTTGCGTGAGAACTTCCATTGCTGCCCTGATCCCAATTGTCCGTGACCTCAATGCGCAATGACAGGCAGAATGAACAGCCGACAGTGACCGGGTCTCTAGACCAGCGTGTTCTGAAAAAAGTCTAATGACGACTGCAGCCAGACTTAACTACAACTGCTGGTTATGTCAGGCTATGTTTGTTCTGGTGATCCAACCAGGCGTTTTTCTTTGGAAAATCGCCTCATTCACAGTCCAGGTGTTCTAAGCTTATCAGAAATCAAATGTTCAATATACCTTTTCATTAACAACTTTACTATTCCCACTTTATTTTATTGTATATTTTTTTAAACGGATCATGAGTATGTTTATCCCAGCTACTTTTATATATTGCTCCCCCCTCCTTACTTTCATCACTGTTTATTTTATTTTATGCATTCCATATCGACCCTTCTCTTCCTGTGTTTTACAATTATACACGTGACCTCCTGGTGGACACGGATGCCTGGGAGTTCTTCGTTCTGTATTATCGTTGTGAAGTTAATGTCGAGAAAGGCTCCGGCCGAAACATCGATGTGTCTGTTCTGTGCATGTTGTGGGAGACCGCGGTTCGACATCCTCTCCTGGTCTCCCTGTGTGCCCCCTTCCCGCCGCCACCACGATGTACTCCAGTCCTCGACTGCTGTGACTAATCAGCGTTCTTCCTGAGTCCGTTTTTCTTTCAAGAGATTATCATTATTCTCCTACATATGGCTGTCCCCGTGTGGGACCTGCTGCCCCACTGGTTGTGGGGGGGGGGGGGTGGTTGTAAAGGGACACACCTACTGCGACCTAGCAAGCATGCCGTAAAAGCAGAATAGTTACGGGTTAGCTGAAATCGAATGTGCTGGGCGGCAATGCGCAGGTATCTCAGCCTAGCTGTAAACCGTAACACACTGTGCCTCCTACACTTTCAATGGCACATGAAGAAGGGGAAGAACCATGAATAAACGACAGCCAGTCTCTATCATGAGTTTACCTCTGACCTTCAATCCCACTGTGTCGGGACAATCCAACTGTGTAGGGAAGAACTACTGACAGCACAAGACCTCAATTCTTATACCAGCAGCTAGCCACACAGAGGGCAACAATCAAGTGGGTCTCAAACTGGCTGAAATTTACCCCTTAGGATAGCATTTTGATCTGGCATCTCTAAACTGTTGGAATACGGAACCACTACAATGCCCTTGCTTTAAAAAAACACCACATGGACAAAGAAATAAAAGCAGGAACAAACA
>CAJHNH020004856.1:0-30368 GCA_905116865.2 Candidula unifasciata
ACAACGAAATGTGTCGACTAGCAGACATATGTAAAGTGGGTCATCTTTCAATCGGCTAGATGCTGTGACGTCAGAGCTCGGCACTCTGAGTCAAAGGTTAACTTTAGCACGACAACATTGGTTGTGTAGGGGGCAAATTGTGGAGATATGAAATATATACATGTACGAACGAAATAGAATGTATGGCTGCGGGTGCAGATGGGAAAGTGGAGAGAGGATGATCTATGTGTAGTAGTGTCTATCTATCTCCACTGTGTACCTTGTTTCTATCTGGTTACTGACTTACAGACAGCTAAATGAAGGAGACATGGTCTCCTGTTCTTTAGAGTATACTCTCAGTGACTTAGAAGGGTAGCGGGAGATAAGTTGAGCTGGTGTGTGCATCTTAAGATGATTACTAATTCTAAGTTCTTTCCTGGCAGGATGATATCTCCTTGGAAGTCAGGCAAACGAATCTCGGTCCGACCAACAATCACTAACCCATACCATCCCTATCACCAAACCTACCCAAAACCCTACTATTGTTGGCAGAACTTCAACATGGCAGGAGCTTGTGTGTGAGTTCCAGTGGCTGAGAGACAGTATTGCAGGCCACCTGTGTCATCAATCCAAGGTATCCTTCTTCCGGAGCTTGTGTGTGAGTTCCAGTGGCCGAGAGACAGTATTGCAGGCCACCTGTGTCATCAATCCAAGGTATCCTTCTTCCGGAGCTTGTGTGTGAGTTCCAGTGGCTGAGAGACAGTATTGCAGACAACCTGTGTCATCAATCTAAGGAAGCCTTCCTCAGGAGCTTTGTTGGCTCCAGTGCAGTTCCTGTGTCCTCATATGTGAGACGATCAAGTGTTTACCAAATCAAACAGAGGAAAAGCGACCTATTGAGTCAGTCGGTTCAAATCACCATGGACTGAGGGGAGCAGTGACCTACCAGAATGGTTAAGTAAACTCTGATATGACACACATGCTTTATTACATGGCTACCTTTGGTTCACAGGGATGACTCATATAATTCTCAGAACTAAGTGTCTGTTTCAACACCATCGCTGTGAGGTTGAGTCCTGAATCCATTGACTGGAAACTATTTTGATTGTCTTTATATATATATATATATATATATATATATATATATATATATATATATATATGTGTGTGTGTGTGTGTGTGTGTGTGTGTGTGTGTGTGTGTGTGTGTGTGTGTGTGTGTGAAATTATTACTACCTTTTTCATAAATTTTCATAGCTGACTTGGGTGTCCCTGTTTCACCATTCTAACTGTCGAGCTTTCATGAGTGTGATTAATAAGTGTAATCTGTGTTAACATGGCTATGATAGTATACTATCATAACCTGGGGGCTATCTTTTTATAGTAGTGGGGGTGTCCAGCCAAGTGTGCCTAGGAATGCTCGATATTCTGTAGTACAAGAGCTTGAGTTGCCCTACTCCTGAAATAAGTTGGGCGTATATTGGCCACGGGATCTCCCTTAGACCAATACGAGCCGACGCCTCAACATTATTATTTCAGAGTGCTGTTGGTTCTTAAGGAGCAATCCTTAAATCAGGCACGCGACACGAGCGGTATGTGACACACTGCCCCTTTTTTCCACCTCACTTCCTTTAAAATAAAAAAAAATGTTTGTTATCTCTCTTAGGGAGTCGCCGTGGCGTAGCAGCTAGACGCTCGTGTGCGTATCGGAAGCTCGTGGGCTCGCTACCTGGCGAAGCCGGACATTTTTTCAAAAATGACCTTGTCTCTCTGGTCGACCCAGCCTTGGGTGCAGTCCCGGGAAGTAAAGGCGGCCTGCGTAATGCTGACCACATCACCGATCTTGTGCCGATTGGTCTATAAAAATATAGGTCTAGCCCTGAATGCCGTATACGCCAAGGGCGTGGAAAAGTGGTATTTACTTTTATTTTACTTATCTCTCCTAGATATGGAAAATGGGCACCAGATATGTACATTGAAAATGAATCCTGTCTACCTGAGGAAAACCTCGGGTAGGTCATGCATAGGGTAGCATGACACGCAAGAGAATGGGAACACTGCTTGTCTGCATGCTGGCAAACACACACCGTACACAGCGCCAAGGGCGCGATGACAAAGAAAACTAATGGGGAAATACCGCCACTATTCTTATTTTTTGGCAAAGAAAATTTTAACAGATGGGGACCCGGGGGGGGGGGGGGAGGGGTCTTCAGTACGCTTTATTACAAAAATGTGTTCTGAATATTATAAGAATATAATTATTCTCGTGAAATAATATAAAATGCATTTAAAAACTTTAAAAAAAAAACATTTCTTTAAATAGTTACATTAAAACGGGTTAGAGTGAGGCAGGGGGGGGGGGGGGGGGGCGCTTTCAATTGGTTCTATCATAAAAATAACAATAACAATAACTGTGTTCTGATTTTTAAATAAATAAAAAAAATGTATTGAAATAGTATGAAAAATATATTGCAAAACGTTTTAAAAATAATGCAATATATAGTTTTTTTAAAAAAGAGGGGGTGGGGGGCTGCTTACACAACGACCCTTCCCCTTCCCAAGTTGTGTTTAGGAAGGGGTGGGGGATTGTAGCATGAGCTCCCCCCCCCTCCCCCTTTGTTTCCCCCTAGCCCCAGCGCCCAGTCTGCACTATTTTCTTATGTTTGACAAATCCGTCAAAGGACACAAGATTCGGGTCAGGAATTGTAGATTAAGCTACATTCCTTTAGACCCGTTTATATTTGCATGTTTACTCCTTGACGCTGCTGCGAAGGTGAAACGTAATTTAACATTGAGATATCGGGCTTGGGAAATACGAATCTGGAGGGTAAACAGTCTACAACTTGTTTCTTGGTATACCCCGCTGCTCTACCGTGTTCTTCTCTTTCCATGTATGCTTGAGTATTAGAGACTGCAGCACGAAGGGCCCCTTGCATTGAAACAGGGAATTGTAGCGCTAGACATTGTGGAGCCGGGCAGGTCGGAGTGTTCAAGTCAGGTAATTCTGGAGGGAGAGAACAGGTGTTTGGCAATTAGGAATTTGTTTTATCTTGATCTGCTTCCACGTAGAACACAATGGCTTCACTGGACGGTCTTTCACCACGGGAGTTAGATCGGTTCGTAAAAACTAGATTGGGGCACTTAAGAAGTTTGCTCTAGGGATGTCAGTCCAGAATGACTGACAGGCACCTTGTTAGCTTAATTTTAGGTTACTCGGAGGCGGAGCTTAAGCCATCATCTTGAGGGTGGGTAAAAGCTAAGTAAGGAGGAGTTTAACTTGAGAAATAGATTGAACTTTATACTTGAGCATGTGAATTCCCGTCATTAATCGCAGCCTGCCGGCAAACAGACCAGGTCCGACGTAAAAGTATATATTTTTACTGTCGTACTCTGGACTTTGGCGATAAAATGGGAAAAGTTCCCAGGTGAATATTAATTTTAATCTTGTATACTTAGGTTAGGGTGAGTTAAGCTTTACGTCTATACTACCTTTTCCCTAAATTTGCTGCACATTATGCTTGAAAGAGTTCTGTGTGAGTATTCAGTATCTCACGTAGGGAACTGCCTAAACTATTCCTAATTTTCCCGTTATGTTTGTGTCACATGTTTTTTCAGTGTATTGTTTCATGTGTTGTATAAAGTAAGATGTGAACAAGAGACATTCGCTATAATGAAATGTAATTATATCGTTTCCATGTGATCAGCCAAAAATATGAGTTGGGACTGTCGAAATAAAATCATTGCCCACATGTGGCAGGGATGCTGCTACGCTACGTTTTGTGTGCCTACCATGTGCTCACTTAATGTAGTTCACCTGAACAGGGGATTTAATAACCCCAGGGGGGAAGAGATGATGGGTGTATAGAACTTCACGGTACTGACAAAAAAAAAAAAAAGGGGGGGAATAATATTACGGACAGCGTTGCACATATAAAATTGTTTTGCGGTAGTTCAGCACCTAACTGCGCCAACCATGCTTATGTTCAAATCTATGTCAGCTAATTCGAAGTATGAGTGAAGACGGACAACAAGACTTGAGAGGAGTCAACTATCATGACATAGCATGAAGAGGGAAGGCCGGGATATGTGACGCCCATGTAAGACAAAATACCCCAGACGAGACTGGAGAGGGATGTTTTTTTTTCCTTTTTTTTTTTCCTTTTTTTTTTTCTGGAATATGAGGGAGGAGTGCTGAGGCTATATCTCTTTATTATTATATGTTTGTATTAATTGATACATGTATTTCTAGTGTAAGTCAAGATTATCTACCGTATGTTTTTTGTTTCCTTATGATTACAGCGCCCATGTGGACGATCAGTCCATGAAGTAGACGACATTGTGTTCAGACCTCGGCCCAGCTGGGAAAGAGGTGGAGAACGATGTGGAGAACGAGGTGGCGGGAGGAAAGGGAGGATATAGCTGAAACAGGCAGACAACAGGCCAAGGAAGAGTTGACAAGCTTGACAGTTCCTCACGGTGTCAGAGGCTTATAAGTGAGTTAACCCCTTATGTATAACTATTTATCATCATTAAATCATACCTACTCTAAACCCCGAGCTGTTTGTCTCGCTGGAAGCGTAATCACTTTCATTAACAAGTCAATGTTTGTGTAAATCAACACAAAATGGGAATTTCAGTACTAGTTAAATAAAGCTGTCTGCTCAAGTTGAAAACTACATCGTTTGTTAAAATTCCAAAGTGATATTCAGTCTTATCCTGTTTTAACTAAACATAGATAAGAATTACATTTGGTGGGGGCTCAAAATAATAATCTAAATAATTCTTTTAATTATAAATAATAAACACCGGGAGAGGTAGAGACACGGAGGAATCACATGCCCTGTCTAAGTATTCATTTAAGTATGGTAAGACATCTAAAATTCCTTGCCTTCTCTTGTGGGTAGCAAAGTTGCAGATAATGTTAAAGTAATTAAACGAGCCAATATGGTGTTCTCTCTGGTATATCCAGGACTGTGTCTTGAGAGATACATAGCTCAGATTTATAGTTCCGCTTAATCTGGTGGAGGGAATGTGTGGAGAGGGAACATTCCTACTCAACTATTGTGTAAACCATTAAATCACCACCCGTCACCGGTACAGGGTGATCCACAAGGCATTCTCTCTAAGTGGGGCAAAAACCATTTAATTGCTGTCTTTGTATGTAATCCAGGAAATTGGTTCGTGTGCCTACTTGTTCTCTTATAATCTCATTCCTGATCTTATTTTATGCGTCACTACTACAGCCCTTCTCAGAACATCTACACTTCCGTGGTTACTTATTTTCTTTTATGGTTGTCTGTGCGTGACCAGTCTCGGCACTGGATAGCACAGAGTTGGAATAAATAGCTTTCAATTAAGATGTCACTTTGTGCCGATTGGTGGATTGTCTTATGCTGTAAGAGGGGGCTAGCTGCACTCAAACTTGTTTTGCTTATACTTGCATCTAATGTTATTTCTTTATCGCAATTTCCCAGCTTCGGTCTAAATGTAGTTCCCAGATATTTAAACTCAGATGCCTGTTTAATGCCTGTGTATTCTATTGCTATGTTTAGATCTGTCTTCTTTTTTCCTATTGACATTACTTTTGTCTTTTCAGTGTTGAAAATAGCATCGGCTTCAAATAGTGCTGTCCTGCGGCTTAAATGTTGATCATGAGTCTGATGAGAGGAATACAACGAGGATCTGGCCGATACTCAACACTCAGAGGAAAGGCAAGCGAGATATATAATCAGACTGCTACTGGCAGTATTATTATTGAAACTCTGCGCTTGCTGTTAAAGATATGGCCTAGTGCTGCGATGCTGGTTCTGGAATCGATTCAACTCGATTCAACAATATGTCCGTTAAACGAACACCCGACCTTCAGAGCGCGAGGCAAACGGTTTGACTGTTCATCCTTGTTTTCATTTCAAGTTATAGTAAACTATTTGTTCCACGGCATTGGTGCATCATAGTACTAAACCTTATATTTCATAGCGGCAGCCTTTACTTCCCTGAAATTTCCTGATAATCGTTTACGCTTGATCGACAAAAGACGCAGTAAATTGGTTTTAAATCCAACTGTGAGGATTCGACAAACTATTATTAATTAATAGGTAATAGTTATTCGCTAGATTATTCTCATTGCACATTGGACAATTCCATAAGCGCTCAGATCCCATCTTCAGTATAATCCCCAACATGTGACGACCAATAACACCAGTTCTGTGTTTGTTTACAACTCTTTTTTCTGGCTCCTGTAGTGTTCATGTTTGGCGACACCTCTTTTGCCCTGAAGTTCTTGTCCTTTTTTGAGTGTTGCCGATTCAAGGTCGTCTCCTGAATCCTCTTCTCGTCCTGCTTCTTTGAGGCAATTAAGAATGTCGGCCCAGTTCATTGATTTTCCTGTACCTACCCTGGCCCAGCCAGCAAGCCAATCCGCTCGTTCATTCCATTTTACTCCAGAGTATCCTGGCGCAAGTATCAAACTAATTCCTTTCAGACGAGATTTCATCAGCGACTGGAGCCGTTTCTTTCCATCCATCATGTCTCTACCTTCTTGAGCATGCTCATGGAATCACATAGAAAGTCTTCAGGCGCATCGGGCATTTGAAAAGAGCACCCACATTTCTACAGACCAATCGACACTAGGTAGTGGGCATTACGTCGGACGTCTTTACTTTACCTGGACATAGATCCTGGTACCCATTTTAGGCTGGCTTAGTGTCATTGTCTAGTTCCGCACCACAAAGTTAGTAAAGACTAGTTGTGTCTTCTAAATACCAGAATCTTATTGTCCAGTGTAATCAATTCCGTTTTCTTCGAAGTTTAGATATTGTGAGGTGTCAGAATGTTTTTTTACTAACTGTATTGTAAGAATTTTCCAGTAACACTTCAAGTGGCTTTTTTATCTGGGGATTTGGGCGGTAAAAGTCGGGGGGGGGGGGGGGGGGGCGGAAAAGGAAAGTCACTGCTTTGCTTCACTAAATACATACATCCGCATGTCGCCACAAAATATTCGCGTGTAGTGACAGCACAAGTAGAGACAATTGACAAGAATATGCCTATAAGTAAGTATGGTGTGTACCCGTCAGAGCTTCCCCAACAGTGCTCCACGGAGACCTAAGGGTTGTTAGAATTTTCCAGGTGCTCCGTGGTCGCTCTAGAAAATAAATAAAAATTTAGGGACATTAAACGGCGTATACAGATACACAAATTTTGATGTTAAACACATCTATTACAGAGTATTTACGACTACAATAACTGAACAGAATCAGATCGACTTTTACAAGTCACAGACTGACTGTGTGTGTGTGCTTTGTTAAACAACATTTATTGACATTTTTTGTGTCTATCCCCAGAGCATCATGAAAGGAGTTCTCCGTTGTGTCATTTTGTTGGCAACTCTTGGCGTCGCTAAAGCGAGTAAGCAATAAGTACATGCCTAATCCCACTTCCAAAACAACGCAAAGATCATTTCAGATTCAGCAGTTTCTGGATTATCACCCTACAAAATTATTTTGGCCAGGTGCTAGGGAAGATTGTTGCTGTTAAACTATAAATATTTTTAGAAAGGAAAGAGCTACTGTCAGAAGGTTTGGCTAGTTACCGGCCAAGGAGAGGCACCTGGTTAAATGCAGCTACATTTGCTTTTGGTGCTTATAAGGGGTTCCAGACAGACAGGAGACGGTTGTGGCAGCACTACAATAGAGTTTGATATGATAGTTTGACATCTGCGCTCACGGAGAAGGGACTGGGTCCCTGGCTGGTGAACTTTATAGGAGCTTTTCCTACATTCAAGTATGGTTGCCCTTCGCCTGTGTACATTGACCTCAGAACCATGCAAATTCGCTGCAGGACTATCCCAGGATTTTGAAATTTTATTAGTGCTCTTTAAAGTGTATACAAGCAAAATTGCAGAACTTGAAGCACCAGGTTTTGGGGTGATATTGACATATGCAGATTATGTTCTACCATATAGGCAGGGGAGTGATAGGCACCATACAGCCCATGAGATACACGCAACTGTAGACTAAGTGATGGAGTGGTGTGTAGAGTTGGTGGCTGTCATCAACCCAGAAAAGATGGCTGTTTTATGGTGCTCTCTGGACAACATAATTGTAAAAGCTGATGTCCCAAGCCTGACAATTAATATTAGAAATATTAAAACAGAAAGTAAACTTCCGACTGAGGCCTATCCTTTAGGGATAATGTGGAAACAATTGCAGCGAAAAGCCTAAAAGGACTAAGTGCACTCAATATTAGGGCAGCAATGGATATGTAACAAAGAATGCTGTTCACAATGTTCCACCATGTGATCCTGTCGGTGACAGATTATGGACTTGGAGTGTTTACCATATGGAAGAACCAACTGATAAAACTTGAACGCATACAGACTAAAGCCGTGAAAGTAGTTCTGGTATGTACAATAGACCCCCGGTAGTGCGTATGCGATATATGCTTAGACTGCCTACTAGGAAAGCAAAGTAATGTCTTAGAGTAGCTGCAAACAAGAAGTACTTCCTGCGTGAAGCCCTGTGTAGAGCTAAGGGTCACAGACTGAAAAGAGGAAGGTCTTGGATGGCTGAAGACACAATTAGACATGTGTAGGCTTAATAAATGTGGTCGAGGAGAGAAATGAATCAAAAGCGTCCAGCAAGAATTAGAGTTGTGTAGGTCTTTAATCACATTAGGTCGTGAGTGCAGGGACTGGCCGACTGGTGCTGCAGAATCAGAAGTTCAACAAATGAATCATGACGATCCCCGCCAAGGTGAGGTGATTGTTTATACAGATGGCTCTGTGTTGAGGGGTAGACGAAGTGTATAGGGGTTTGATCAGACGTCGCTTAATGCAACCAAATCTGACTTATGATATCACAATGTTTAATTTGCCAATAGACGTGGAGGCAGTCTCTGCTGCCTTCAGCTGGTTTGAGAATAAACTTACACACATGCCGTAACTGTAACTGACTCACAGAGAATAAAGTTGGAGACAGTATGCTCGTGCAAAGTGGCAAGTCCTGGGTAGTTAGGATCCGGGTAATGCTAGTATGTTGGAAAACAAGTAAGCAGATAGAGAGGCCGGTTCTACACCACTTGAAGGTGAATTGATGTATGCCATGCTGGATGTTGTGAGGGCCTTTTAATACAAATAAATATATGCGAAGAGGAGCTTTGTTCCACACACATATACAGAGAGACCGACAGACCGAAAGACCGACCGACCGATCGACCACCCGCCCGATCGACCGCCCGACCGACACCCACCCATACACACATACACACACATACAAACACATACACATACACACACATACACACATACACACACATAGACACACATACACATAGACACATACACACACATACACATAACACACACACATACACACACACATACATACATACATACACATACATACACACAGACACACATACAAACATACACACATACATACATACATACACACATACATACATACATACATACATACATACGTACGTACGTACGTACATACGTACATACATACATACATACATACATACATACATACATACATACATACATACATACATACATACATACATACATCCATCCATCCATCCATACATCCATACATACATCCATCCATACATCCATCCATCCATCCATCCATCCATCCATCCATCCATCCATCCATCCATCCATACATCCATCCATCCATCCATCCATCCATCCATACATACATACATACATACATACATACATACATACATACATACATACATACATACATAAATACATGCAGGCAGGCAGGCAGGCAGGCAGGCAGGCAGGCAGGCAGGTAGGCAGACAGACAAACAGACAGACAGACAAACAGACAGACAGACAGACAGACAGACAGACAGACAGACAGACAGACAGACAGACATACACAACTGTTATGTTGCAGCGTGAAGACCAGAACTGTGTTACTGACATAACGCAATACAACAAAATATAGGAACCTTCACTTAACTTGCACCAAACACACTTCTGATCACTGACTGTGTGTGTTTGTCGTATTGCAGAGCCTCAGATTGTCTCAAGTCCTGAATTTGTCACTGTCTATACGGGTCAAGCTGTTATGTTCAGATGCCAAGTCTATGACCCACAGAATAGTCTGGTCAGTATAAAATGAACAAAAGTGCTTCACTGAATAGTATACGATATCATTCACTTCTCGCACAGGACTATAGATTACTGCAGCTTGGTGTAGTTGTTACGGCTGTCCTGATAAGACAAGAAGGACGTATGGTCAGGCTGCTTTTGGTACCAGCTGAGTGCTGAAGATGAGGGCTGAGCTTATACGATAATGTTTCGTGTACTGTGATCTCGACTCATTTCAACTGAACATGGGTATAAAGTAAAGTTAAGTAATGGACCTTTTCCCACGTCTTCAGACGAACAGGGTATGTAGGGCTAGACCTATATGTCGTTGAACGAGGTATCTGGAGAGTGTCCTTGTAGTCTGCCACCAGGAATGAGACTCTTGGTCTGTTGTAGGTAGGTAGTTGTACCTAACCAGGACACTACACAAGGCGACGAACACCCGGTGACACAAAGTGCCACCATGCGGATAAAGATTACCCGTGGAGAGGACCCAGAAACCCCTTCAAGCCGTTGTCATATCTATAGCTAGGCCAAATCTATGCCCCGGCTATATTCAGGGCCCCGGGCAGAAACCAGAGTTAAACATTAAATAACAAAAAATTGCATTAAACGACTCATATGTTAATTAGCGTCGTCCCCATATGGGATGCAATTTTGAGTTATCTTGAAGCCTCACCCTGGCTTTTTGCGGGGGCCCTGAATGTAGCTTGGCCAAAAATATGACCTAACGGCTGAACTGGGTTTCCAGGACCTCTCCAAGGGTGATCCTCATCCGCATGGTGGGAATTTGTGTCAGCGGGTGTTTATCGCTTGTGTTATGTAAAACATACTTACTTACTTACTAGACACATGATTCTTTTCTGGTCCCATTATCTGGTGAGGCATCCCAATATATTGATTTGTGCTGAAGATATGCTCTCTACATGCATACATGCATAAGCGAACCAACAACTGAACGATCTCTCAAAAGGTTAAACGTTAGGCACACATGTCTGCTTAACATTCCGCCCTTTAAGGGAAGGAGAAGAGAAATCCGACTCTGGTAAGTGAGGATTCCGGTGGAGACCATGCCATATGGATCAGGAGAGATCATACATTACACCACAGCCTTTGCAGAGGCATCTTATCCGAAGACCACTGGCACAGAAGGAGTTACACTGACTCATAGATTGACTTCCTTAGTCTTACATGGATGCCATGAAATGTCAGGGGCAGGTGAGTCAACAGGCGTGATTTTGACCATATCACCACGAGAATGTCCATTAGTATACTCATTGCACCGATGAAGGTCTGGGTTCACAACCAATTGGAGTCGCAATTTTTCCGCACACGACCTTGGTTCCCATGTCGACGCATCTTTAAATATGAACCAGGTGAAGACTTGGGAAGTAAAGGGTGATGTTGACCACATTATTCATCAAGGTGGTCTCAAAAAGGATAATGTTGACAACATCATTCATCAAGGTGGTCTAATAAAAGATGATGTTGACCACATCATTCATCAAGGTGGTCTCAAAAAGGATGATGATTGACAACATCATTCATCAAGGTGGTCTAATAAAAGATGATGTTGACATCATTCATCAAGGTGGTCTCAAAAAGGATAATGTTGACAACATCATTCATCAAGGTGGTCTAATAAAAGATGATGTTGACCACATCATTCATCAAGTTGGTCTAATAAAGGATGATGTTGACAACATCATTCATCAAGGTGGTCTAATAAAGGATGATGTTGACCACATCATTTATCGAGGTGGTCTAATAAAAGATGATGTTGACCACATTATTCAACAAGGTGGTCTAATAAAGGATGATGTTGACCACATCATTCATCGGGGTGGTCTAATAAAAGATGATGTTGACCACATCATTCATCAAGGTGGTCTAAAAAAGGATGATGTTGACCACATCATTCATCAAGGTGGTCTAAAAAAGGATGATGTTGACCACAACATTCATCGAGGTGGTCTAATAAAGGATGACGTTGACCACATCATTCATCGAGGTGGTCTAATAAAGGATGATGTTGACAACATCATTCATCGAGGTGGTCTAATAAAGGATGACGTTGACCACATCATTCATCGGGGTGGTCTAATAAAGGATGATGTTGACCACATCATTCATCGATGTCGATGTAGTCTGATAATAGAAAATGAAACACTGCTGTAGCCAATTTTCCACGCCTATGTGCGGTCGTAGCCAATGCATCTTCAATGTCTTGTGTCCAATTTCGTAGGAGACCTGCATGGTCTGTGGGAGCTCACCCTCAGGTCTTTGAGGTTCCTTTTCGATTTACCTTTAGTCTCCTGGGATATATAATGTGGTAGTCTTTCCTTGTTTTCCGCATCTCCGTGGCCGAGCTCCTCTAACCTAACCAATCTTTTGAATTAACTCAGATTTTAGTTAAGAGACATTTCATTCCACAGATGAGCTGGAGTTCAGTGACACACAACTTTACCATTTACAACGGCAGTCAATTGCAAGTGAAGGACAATACGAGATATTCATTAATACGCGTAGCAGGTATGTATCCTTTTCTTTCTTTCTTTCTTTCTTTCTTTCTTTCTTTCTTTCTTTCTTTCTTTCTTTCTTTCTTTCTTTCTTTCTTTCTTTCTTTCTTTCTTTCTTTCTTTCTTTCTTTCTTTCTTTCTTTCTTTCTTTCTTTCTTTCTTTCTTTCTTTCTCTTTCTTTTTTCTTTCTTTCTTTCTTTTCTTTCTTTCTTTTCTTTCTTTCTTTCTTCTTTCTTTCTTTCTTTCTTTCTTTCTTTCTTTCTTTCTTTCTATCTTTCTTTCTTTCTTTCTCTCGTCTTTCTTTCTTTCTCTCATTCTTTCTCTCATTCTGTCTGTCTGTCTCTCTGTCTGTCCGCCTGTCTGTCTGTCTATCCGCCTCTCCGTCTGTCCACCTGTCCGTCTGTCCACCTGTCTGTTTATCTGTCTGTCTGTGTTTCTGTCCGCCTGTCTGTCTGTCTGTCTGTCTGTCTGTCTGTCTGTCTGTCTGTCTGTCTGTCTGTCTGTCTGTCTGTCTGTCTGTCTGTCTGTCTGTCTGTCTGTCTGTCTGTCTGACTATGTCTGTCTGACTATGTCTGTCTGTCTGTCTGTCTATCTGTCTGTCTGTGTTTCTGTCCGGCTGTCCGCCTGTCCGCCAGTCTGTCTGTCTGTCTTTTTGTCTGTCTGTCTGTCTGTCTGTCTGTCTGTCTGTCTGTCTGTCTGTCTGTCTGTCTGTCTGTCTGTCTGTCTGTCTGTCTGTCTGTCTGTCTGTCTGTCTGACTGACTATGTCTGTCTGTCTGTCTATTTCCTTGTTTCTTAACGTAGGATGCGATATAACATATAGTCATACTGCTACTGGCACTTCTGATATTAAAACTGCACAAGCTGCTGAATATGGGGACGCCACCCTTGTGATCATGGGCTTCTGAAACTTGGGGCTCCAGATTCTTGCCCCCCCCCCCCCCCCAACCCACTCCAAAGTGCTTGTAGTGCCAGGCTGAGTTCTTGCTTGCAGAGTGCCAGCAAATGCCCAACGAAGTGAAGATGGCTGCTTAATGAGAACTATATAACCTTACCGGGTGCCTAGTGATGTATGAAAAACATAAGCCTCTTCACCTTCACTTTGTCACGACGTATTTTACTTTGCCTCTTTACACAAATGTGATCAAAGAAGGAAGATTGCTTCTAATACGAGTAGCCTAGCGGCGTCCGTGGCTAAGGGGTTGCGAGTCCGACTCGTAAGCCAGCACATCGCGATCGAAACCCACTGCAGGCTGCGTGGATTTTTGTCGTGGTATGGGACGTCGCAGGTCGACCCAGCCTAAAATGGGTACCAGGATGGGCTGTCCTGGGAAAGCAAAGACAGCCGACGTAATGCTGACCACATTACCCACAGAGTGCTGTAAAATATGGGACGCTCTGCCCATATGCCCGATGCGCTGAAAGGCGTGAAAAGGGATCTTTATTTACATTTTTTTTACTTAGGAGTAGCCAGTTATCTTCATGAGTTTATTTATTACAAGACATAATTTTTACACTTGTTTTATTCACGCCGTTATCATAAATTTTTTTTAAACATATTCTCTGCCTTACACGAAATTATTAACTAAACGACAAGCTCTCATTCTTATCTAACTTTATAACTTGTGAAACACAAATGGTAAACAATTCTTCAAGCACAGCACAGAACTGTTTTCCTAACAAGTGATCAGTCATGTAACTGTCGAATGCATTAAAAAAGACTCAAGCTGTGACTAGTAAACTCTAATGAGAGAATGGGAAAAGACGAACCGAACGTTTAGACCCAAGTCTTTATCAGCGGTGTGCGAATGTCGTTCAAAATCTGACTAGAAAACTCAGGTCCGCTTGAAACCAGAATTATATTAATTCATTATCTTTTCGTGCCATTTTATGCCACATAGAGCTTGTTGTACATTCCTTCATTCCGTTCTGTCCTGTGCATTGTTCAATATCACAGTTGGAATCCACCCAGCAGCTTTGGCCTCTCTCATCCACGCTCGTTGTAAGGTTGTTTTTTTTTTTTTTTATAAAAGAAAATATGAACATAGAGGCCTATATTATGAAACTACTTTGGTCGAAACGTTAGTTTGTATTTTTACGTGTATTTTTAATTAACCTCGATTGATCATTCCAGTAACACTGCGTTGTATTTAATATTTATTGATACCAGCTTACTGCAGTCACTCTTGTTTACTGTCGAGTGTGTTGATACGATATCTTCTTCAGGAGGTCAGCAGTACAATCTTCAGATTCTGGACGTTGTCAAGTCTGACGAGGGTTTCTACAAATGTGCAATTGAGGGCACCGACCAACAGTTAATCTCGCAGCTTCAGGTTCTAGGTAAGATGTGAGTAAGCATGTGATTAATCAAGTTCGAATGGGAAGAACATGCAGGTGTAATTACTATTTCTTTCTGACCGTCGTTCATTCATCCATTCATTCGTTTATTATCTTGTTGTGCCATTATATATCACAAAGTGCTCACAGTCTATTTCTCCATTCCGATTTATCCAATGCAATCACGTTGATATCATGGATGGAATCCTGTCCAGCATCTTTGGTTTCTCTCATCAACGTTCACCTTAGGGTTTCTCTCGGAAGCCCTCTTTTCCACATATGTATATTTCCCCTTTCAGTGCCTGTTTGACGATTCTCTGTTCGCTTCTTCTCAGAATGTGTCTTATAACTCTGGTTTTGAGACGTGGTTCGGCGTCTTAACGGCCACCTTGACTTCATAGGACAATTCCGGATAGCTATCTTAGGTCAGGTCGAGCTGGAAGCCCAGCTGAAAACTTCGCTTTGGAAAGAATTTCAAACCCAGCAGACAGACAAGCAAGTACAACACTAGTCACTTTGCTTAAGCAGCTTCCTTGATTAACACAATCATCTCAATATTCTTCCTGACGAAGGAAGGGGTCAAGTCATGCGTCTGGCTCTGAAGGTCATAGGTGCGTTTCACGGCTGCGTCGTCCTCTTTACGAAGGCAATTTTTACGGAGATCCTTGTTAATCGTTGTCTGAGTTATGTAGTTCGTGCTTTTGTGTGACGGTAGCAGAAAAAGAAGAATTCCATGTGGGGGTTCAAGGGCCATATTACTTCCACAACAAGCATGTCGTAAGAGTCGACTTTAAGGGAGCTTCCTTTGAGGTCGAAGTGCATCTGTCTGAGAGGCAACAAACCACAATCGGCATACACATGTCAGATCTGTAAAATGCATGTGCACGCAACACTCAGGTTCTGGTACCAGACTAAAGTCCAGAGGTGGAGGAACAACCAGAACTTTCCGCAGGAGTTTACAGCCTGTGAGTCCGAATAATAATAATAATAATAATAATAATAATAATAATAAATAATAATAATAATAATAATAATAAATAATAATAATAATAATCCATGTATTTATATCTTTGACTTTCTCCTGCTCTTTTACCATCAATCGCCAATTGTTACCACATGCTTGTGTCCATTCCTTCTCACAACATGTCGAAGAAGCACCGATTATCTGCGTCTGATTATCGTAATAAGTTTACGACTTTCATCTGTCTCCATAAGTACTGTCCTATTTGTTTTGCCACCACTCCGTAATATTCTCTGCATTTTTCTCACAAACCATATCTCCGCCACAAGTAAATATATTTCATCTTGTCTGCTCACTACCTATGCCTCACATATATACCACTAACACAAGTCCTGTATAGCATTTTAACGGGGGTTTTTTAAAACCACTGAAGTTGACAACTTCTTATTGGTGAGTATATTTTGCATTTTTCTAAAGGTCACTTTTGCCATGGCGTCTTGTTCTAATGTCTGCAAGGCATCTTGCATCAGATGTTCTGTTTGCTTAAGAGTGTTGCTGTTTGCTTGTATTTCACACTCTGGTATTTATTTCTTTTTGGTGATAACCATGCTTTCCATTTTCTTACAATATAACTAAGTCTTGTTTCTCACTGTCAACTATTACGGCATTCGTTAAAAACTGCAGACCGCTGCATGACACTGCAGATGTTGGTTACTATACCCATAGATAGGTGAAGTAATGGCGTTCTATTCACAGCAGATCCAGTAATTATGGTTTATCCACAGCAGATAAGTAATGATGACGGAACTAATTGACTGACTGACTGACCCCACCAGGACATCACACAAGAGACAAACACCCGATGACACAATGTGCCACCATGTTGATGAGGGTCACCTTGGAGAGGTACCAGAAACCGCGTTCAGCCATTGGGCCATATTTAAGGCCTGGCTATATTGCGGCCCCTGGCAAGAGTCAGGGTGGGGCTTTAAATAACGAAAAATTGCAAACCTTAAAAGGACGGTAGAACATGATGATGGAACCGCAGATGGGTCAAGTTATGATGTTGCATGTTGTATTCACATAAAGGTGTAACAGTAATACATATTGAATCAACAGATATGCCAAGCACGGCTGGAACAACTAGAATTACACAGAGTTCTACTAGTGAGTATCTTACATTTTTAATGTTTATACTGGCCACTGTTTGTGATTGAGAAGACTTATATTTATATACCTGGAGCTACAGAGTTCGTGCTTTGTTTGACCCTCCCAGTCAGAGGCCAACCTTTCTGGGGAGAGTGGCAAGGCCATGTAAGATAAAACCCGTTGTTATGAAGTCCATCCTCTCATTGTAGGATCGCAGCTAAGTCCACAATTCTGTTCTTTCCTGTGTGTCCATTTCGATTTCGTGTATGGAATCTAATCAGTAGGGTCTCTCCCTCAATCAATTGTCTTCCAGTTGGCTGGAGTACTTTCCCCTTTGTTATTGTTGTGGAGGTCAGTTTTTGTCGAGAAAGGCCCCGGTTGAAATGTCGATTTGTGTTATTTTGTACACAGTTTCTGTTTCCTCATTTTGTTAGGCGTTTTGGTTACAGTTCACTTGATTAATTTCTTGGTATTAGCTTGACTACAGTCCTCCTATTTTAACCGCGTTCCAGTTCCAAAGCTGTTTTGTGATTCCTGCTCATCTGCGTCGAAAATGTTTCCAATATATCGTCATTATCAGTTAAGTTCAGTCGAGAACTGACATCTCGGCACTTGGGGCATTCCCACGAATGCCCCGTCCTCATTTTCAGCAGCCAGCGCAGAGTTCTAATACTGATGGAAGCGGTCACAGTCTGGTTATATGTCCGTCTTGCCCTTCCTCTGAGTGTAGTGAGCCGGCCAGACCCTCTGGTTACCCCCACGTACCTCATTCTCTCCAGGCCATAATACTTTCTTTCTCTACTGATTCAGTTGCTTGTTCCCAAAGGGCCCTGACCACATCTGCTTTTTCATGTATCAATTAACCACCCAGTGGTGCAAATTCAGCGAATACGTCAGGCTGTTCATTACCCACCACCCTGGCATCGCCTGGAGAAAAGATCCAAAGTATGCTCATTACCCGTGAGATTTTCAATTAAGCTTGCCACTCTGCTCGAAGCATCCCTGTCTTCACCTTTCCTAGCATGCTTTCAGAGTCTATTACAATTACGACATGTGTATGCATCTTGTTATTTATCCACCAGAGAGCTGCAGTCACCGCCTCCACCTCCATTTTATTGCTAGATGTTGTGGTGTCATATGCTAGGCTGTCTTGCAGTAAATATTTTCCACTGGCTTTCGCTACGAACCCCCATGCACTTTTCTTTCCTCCCAACACCGAACTGTCTGTATAGATAGATCCCCTAGGCGTAAAAATGTCGTGAATTAACTATTGGACTTCCACCTCTGTAGCACCCGATGGCCACTCTCTGCACTCCCATTATAAAAAAGTGTTTCACAGACTGAATCTGTCACACATTAAAAAAGTATTAACTCGATGCTGTTTTAATTAATAAGCAGATCGGTAATGATGAGGAATCCTCAAATAGGTCAAATTATGATGTTACATATTGTATTCGCATATGGGTATAATAACGGTATCGTATACTGTATCCACAGAAACATCAAGCACGACTGCGACCAGTAGAATCACAAACAATTCCACTAGTAAGTCGTTTGTATCTTTCATTTTTACTGGAGAGTGCTTGGGTTGGACAGACGCGACGCTTTCATCCGAAGGCTAGCATTACTGGGGATAGACTGGGCCAAATGAGAAAAAAACCTGGTGCTACTAAGTCGATCCTCTCAGATAGGGGTCTCAGTCGGTTCCTGCAAAGGTTCCTTCCTGTGCCGTGCTTCCATTATCTTATATGGAATCCAATCTGGCAGTTGTAATCTCTCTAATCAACGTTCGTAGTAGGTCTCTGCTCTGTTGCGATTCCTTAATCAGTTCTTTTCCAGTTTCAATGTCTGTTGTGTGATTCGTTCTCATCTTTGTCTAAACTTGTTCAAGTATATTGTAATCTCCTATCTCGTATAACTGTTGAAACCAGCAGTTGCTAGATATTTATCCGAATTTTTTAATTTTTATTTTTTTAAATTCCCAGTTTACAGACGTCAGTCCATCTGCGTTTTTCTTTTGGCTGGTCCTTACAGATCCACAGTTTAAATCTTCTGATATCTTGAGGCGATTTTTAATATATATCTTAACAAAAAGAACTGTTCACGGATTGGTAGGAAATGTCAATATTTAATAGATCCTTTGTGCTATGTTAAAATTATTATTATTAATATTATTATTATAAATAATATTATTTTGGGTACAGTCCATCCTGATTTATTAGTATTCTGAACTCTTTTTGGCAATATTTATTTTGTGCCACAAAGCATTGCGTTTACCAGGTATACCAGGAGCATCGGCGTCTGTGGCTTAGAAGTTGCGAAAGCGCTTCGTAATTTGGAGGTGCTGGGGATATTTGTGGGCAGATCGTCTAATTTTGAAATATTGCCATTCGCATATGAAATAGGCCATTCTCATTAGTGTGAATGCAAGCTTATCTAACGTTTTTTCTACTATGTTGTAATCTTCAAAAGAAATTAATCGTTTTCACTAATTCTTTCATGATGTCATTTAGGCACACCACCAGAGACACAACCAACAATTAGCTACAGTGAGTATTATAAAACTATTTTCTATGAATGGGTCCCCGACCCCTTTTTTCCCTTTGGGAAAAGGAGGAGGGCGGCTCATTGTTCCTTGTCAAGCATGTAGTAGAAGACGAGTTTTTAAGCATCGTCAAAAGATATAGTGTGTTATCAACAAGTGACACTATTTCTTGTCAGTCCCGTGTCTCTTTGCAGATCTCTGTCCTTAGTAGTTTAAATCCCTGCCGCGGATGATATTCTCCCATGTATCGCTTCAGGTAGTCAAACATCGTCTCAACTGTTTCTACCTCTGCCTCTTCTATCGTTGATTTTTCCAGTTATTTCGATGTTTTCCGTTGCCTCTATTTTCATCACATGAACGAGAAACCTAGACTGCCTATTTCTAATAGCTGACTATAGTTTTATAATTACATTAGCCATTCCTAGGCAGTCGTTGCTAGTCCCTCTGTCCAAAGTATCCTCAGCATGAGTTTCAGAAACCACATCTTCATGACCTCCAAGTTCGTCTTATCCTGCTCGTTTTCACGGCCATACAGCACTGGCTCAACATAACGTGTTAGTACTGTTTCTTATGTTTAATGCGAGAGAACTGTTGCATAAGATACTGTTCATCTTTTGACAAGCCACCTTCGCCTGGCATATCCTGCTATTAATTTCAGTTGCAGATCTTCCATCAGATGTTATAATGGTGCCCAAAAAATTAAACTTCTTGACCTGCTTAAGCATTTTGCCTTGTATTGTGATTTAACATTTTTGTGTTTGCTTCTTGTTTTAAGAACTGTTTCTGACTCCTTCATTAGGAATACTGATATGTTTGTACTGATATGTTTTTTCTCCACAATTCAAGTTGGCAATAGTACATACTGTTGTCCTTATCCTTCCATTGCGCAAGTTTCGTACCATCGTTGGAAAACCACAAGAACGGTTTTTAAGAATGCAATCAGGGAAACACTATCAAGGAGGCCAGTCATGAGTCTTTAAACTGAATAATTTAGTGAACGAACACATCAACAATAATGTAATAGTGAATTGTTACAAACACTATCACTGCTTACTTAACATTACAAGACTTCTTTATTTGGTATTTCAGATATGCCAACGAAGCTCACGATTATCAAAACGGACGGTTCCGTGGATGTGCTTCTCGCGTGGGACATGGAGCAGAATACAGATGACACGCGGTTTGCTGTTTTCTATAGGACGCTGAGTGAAGTGCAATACACTGCAGTAAGTTCACATTATAAATACACTAACCTACCACGACTGCGTATGTTGTTAAACAGTAGATAGACGGCAAGCACCAGTCAGGATAGAGGTCCCAGGAAGGACAGTAAAAAAAACGCAATAGGGACACTCTCAAAACTGAACAACTCTTTTGGCATCAACACAGCAACATGGAAGGATGTTTGCACAGGACCGTTCTAGATGGCGTACATCCCTATTGCATGGTGCATCAGCTTGCCAGGCAGCGGAGGTTGCACAGACAGAGAAACGGAGGCAAACTAGAAAGAATCGTATCGCTATTTCCACACTTACTGGGGCTCCCACCTGTTGTCCGCACTGCTCAAGAACTTTCCGGGCTCATTTTAGACTAAATCAGCCACCCTCCTTCTCATAATCACTCATCACTACTACTTTGGATGAAAAGTGGTTCTCAACACTCGTGATGGACAAACAACAGATAGATACAGGTAAGAAGAAACGACATCAGATGACTCGGGACATTTCTATAGGCGCTCCATCACCAACTTCAACAGTCAGCGCAGAATTCCAGTTCCGATTATACCAGCAGCCGTCTGGTCATATGTGCATATTGTCTGTTGCTTTGACAGTAGGTACATCACCATCAAAGGTTGATACTGTTTAATCATAAATGATAGAAACAAGGTCTATATTCTTCTTCTTCTTCTTCTTGTCTTTACTTCAACCCTTCTTCTTCTTATTTCTCTTCTTCTATTCTTCTTTTCTTCTTTTCTTCTTCTTCTTCTTTTTCTTCTAATTCTTCTTCTTCTTCCTTCTCCTCATCTTATTCGCTCTTCTTTTGTTTTTCTTCTTCTTTTTCTTCTTCGTCTTCTTCTTCTTCTTCTTCTTCTTCTTCTTAAAATCTTCTTCTTTTTCTTTGTAGTTCTATCTCTTCAATTCTTCTTCTTCTTATTCTTCTTTTTCCTCCTCCTCCTCCTCTTCTTCTTCTTCTTAGTCTCCTCATCCTCCTTCTCCTCTTCTTGTTCTTCTTTTCTTCTTCTCCTTCTTCTCCTTCTTCTTCTTCTTCTTCTTCTTCTTCTTCTTCTTCTTCTTCTTCTTCTTCTTCTTCTTCTTCTTCTTCTTCTTCTTCTTCTTCTTCTTCTGTGTTTCCTCCTACCCCACCTCTTCCTCCTCCCATAGTCCTGTTCAGGAGCTGCTCGAACGTAGCCAGATTTTTTTCTATCAAAAAGTGTGTGTGGTCATGTTCTTTCAGCGCCAGGTTGTGAACAGCCGTCAGGTGCCAGCCTTGGTATGTGCTTATATAGATGCTGGTCTTTACGGCCTCGGAGATTCCATCTATCCATAGCTGGCATAGTAGACGCTGGTTCTGCTTCCTTCATGTCCAAGGGACCGGACTCTATGTATGTGCAGCAAATAGATTTTACTACTGTTTAATAATTGATAACGTTGTGTTGTTTTCCTTTTTTTTTTTTTAAATCTGTTGCAGGTCTCAAATATCAAAACAACATATTATCTACTTACGGACTTGAAACCCCGCATGTTTTACACTGCTTACGTGGTAGCCGGCAGGGGCGATAACATAGACGGTCCACCGTCTAAACAAGTGCAGTTTGCGTCCGGTCAGTCAATGTCAAAAATACATACACCAAAACGTACATATGCAACGTTGTTATCTTCAGACATTCCTGGCGTTCAAAGTCCTCGTTCCCTCAGCTCAAAATCGGCGTTCACTTCAGTCACTCTATACGAAACCACTTGCCTCTCTCACGGTCAACCAACTGCCTCTATCACATTTGTCCTTCAAACCCCTTCCTTCTTTGCCGCGGGATTTGGGTCTTATAACTGTTCAGTGTCACACATGACTATCACTTCCCTTACTTTACCCGTTCCTCAATGGCCTCTAATACCACTAGGTCATCTCAGGAAACTTTTCGGACCTTCCTGGGAATTCCCTTCATTACACATATACACACGCACTGATACATACGTGAACCTACAGACAGACAGACAGACAGACAGACAGACAGACAGACAGACAGACAGACAGACAGACAGACAGGACAGACAGACAGGACAGACAGACAGACAGGACAGACAGACAGGACAGACAGACAGACAGACAGACAGGACAGACAGACAGACAGACAGACAGACAGACAGACAGACAGACAGACAGACAGACAGACAGACAGACAGACAGACAGACAGGACAGGCAGGACAGACAGGACAGACAGGACAGACAGGACAGACAGGACAGACAGACAGACAGACAGACACGTACACACATACACAAATGAAATACTAAAAGCCTGATTTATTTATGTTACATTTAAAAGAACCAAAAAGGATGCACACAAGCTCTCCACCTTCCACCACACATGTCTACGTAGAATTATCAAAATTTTCTTGCCAGATACAATCTCAAACACCAAACTACTTCAAGCCACAAACCAAGAAACTTTAGACAGTATGATAACCAAGAGAAGATGGAAATGGCTTGGCCCCGTTATGAGAATGACTTCTGATATACCTGCCAAAACAGCTCTCACATGGACACCAGAGGGAAATAGAAAATAGGGGCGCCCAAAAACCAACATAGAGACGAACGATGGAAAGTGACCTGAGTGCGGCATCTTTGACATGGAAAACTGCACTGAAGATTGCACAGGACAGGAAAGCATGGAAAGTCCTCTCTGAAGCCTCGTGTGCCACTAGGCATAACGAGAACTGATGATGATGATGGTGACATTTAAAAGAAAAACCTTTTTTGCTTGAAATCGAAAGGATTCCATATGATAGAACGGAACGGAGAAGTAAACTGTACGTCCTATATGACATATAATGGCACATAAGGATGATACTGATAAATATAATGATGATGGTGTTTTTGGTTTTGGTAGTGATGATAATGATGATGAAAGTGTAAATGATGATGATGACGAAAGTGATGATTATGAGGAAAGTGATGATCATGATGAGGGTGATGAATACAATGAATACGATGATGATAATGATTGCTTTGACGATGATGATGGTGGTTATCACGGAAATATTTGTAATAGTGATTCTGATTAAAGAATAAAACGATGGATAGATAACGTTAAAGAAATTTCACAAAAGCACAATGTGGCTATGGTCGGGGCGGCCAGAAGAGCCAGAAGCGGGACACTTTATCTCCCTCGAAGCCCGCAGTTGTTTAAAAACAAAGGAAGTGAAGAAAAAGAAACAAAACAAACTGATTCCAGTAACCTGCTAGTGGTAGTTGTGATCAACATATTGGTGTGCTTTATAATAAACATAATCAATTATATACATGTGTTATTTTATGTTGATTTTTAACAGGTTATAAAAGTGTTCCAGATGACAAAGCAGACAAAACAACCGGTATGTTGAATTTCTTGCATGGTTTGCAATTTAGCTGGAATTTTCTTGTTTCTCTTTTTGACTTGTCTATGGTTAGTTGGTTTTTGTGTCTATTATTTTTTACAAGATGATGTAGCCAACCTCAAGCTCAACCCTACCTTTGTCGCCTCTTACGACATGCCTGGTAGGGTTCAGTGTTACTATTTATTGCTTTCCGTGAGGGCACCGCTGTCACTTGGTGCTCCATTGTGGGTTAGATTGCAGAAGAAGCAAGCTCTGAGTTGTTGAACCTGGACAATTAATAAACAAGCGAAACAGTTTCTCGACGCTTCGCAAACAAAGTGCTTTAAATTCTGAGGACAACCAAAATGAATGACCGGGTTGTTTTAAAATAGGCAAGGGCCCGAAGACAGTTTATTACAAACATCAGAAGGAGATATTCATCAGTATTTGACCATGTTGTGAGACGAGAGAAATGTCAGAATGTTGTAACCACCAGAAATTTGTGTGGAAAGAGAGATAGGCTAAGGTGACACAAGAAGATTCTTGACGGACTTCCGGTGTAAACAGCTACAATGGCGGCACGCTTTTTCGTCCGTTGAGGCGAATGGCGCAAATTAACTATTTTCGCTCACGTATAATGTGAAAGTTTCATCGGAATGGGGTCTGAACCGTGCAATGGAGTACATGCACGTGAGTTCAGACTTCCCTCAGGGTGTATTCAACGTCCGATGGCGACTATCTACCAATTCAAAACAACCCGTAGACGGACAAGGAGAACGCGAACAGGCAAGCACGGTGGCGCCTGCAGGAAGCGACTGAAATGTGAGAGACTCAGCTTAAAGTATGTTCGCGTTCTCTACTGGAACTGCGCCTCGTTCAGTCAACGCCGACCCATTTTCGAGAAGCTCCTCTACAGCAACGACATTGTTGTCCTACAGGAAACACACCTCGGTGACGAGATGGTTAAAATTGCGGGCTTCCAATCCTTCTACAATAGACGGCACCTCGGACAGCTCATTCTTGTTCGTGACCACATACTGGTGTCTGAGGTGGACATGTCTGAGTGGGATAATGACGACCTACAAGTACACGCAGTCAGAGTGATGGGCCCGGCCCAGTTTGTGATTATCAATGTGTACGCCTGCAATGGAAAGGTGGATACAGCGAAATGGCAGAGTTTGCTCCAGACTGAAGAAAAGAAAGTCCTTTACTGCGGAGATTTCAACGCCAGAGGAAACCAGTGGGGCAATGTAATTACCAATAAACAGGGGGAAGACCTGGAGGATGCTCTAGTGTCTGCCGATCTAGTATGCTTGAACGACGGAAAGGTTACCCGAATAGCAACCCGACAAGGGGATTCTGACAGCGTAATTGACATGGCCCTAGTGTCTCCCTCCATTGCACCAGGATGCAGGTGGAGCACACTGGGATACCATGACAGTGATCACTTTCCTTGCGTCGTCCTGGTGGAGAAGAGCAACAACAAAGGTCATGTAATCAATGTGCCTGCTTTTATATATGACCGTACAGGGCAAGATGCCATTAGCAAAATCAGACGACGTAATACAAGAGCAGATCGCAGACGGCGGGAGAGATGGGCCCAGCCACCATGGTGGAATGAAGTAGTCAACATAGCGTGGCTAGAAAAAAGGAACGCTGTCAAGGCATGGCAAAAGGCAAGGAAAATTGATCCGTCACTTTCTGAACGCCTGATCAGTCTGAAAGATGAGGTCAACAAGCGGACAGTGGCTTTCAAGTTAATTGCGAAAGAAGCCAAGACAGCGAAATGGAACGAATTCTGCAAGAGCGTTTGCTCCGAGGGATCTCTTGTGACATTCTGGCGCCTTCAACGGAGCATGCACGGCGCCGCACGACCAAGGGGTATCCCTGATTTTCAGGGTACAGACCTGATATGGCAGAGAACTGATGCTGATAAAGGAAAAACCCTCCTTGCGCGCTACTTGGAGCAAACTGACCAAAAAGACGAAGCTGCAAGAATAGGGGTTAAGATGAAACTGTCGATGCTGTGCGAGAACACTGAGCTAGGCACTGATTTCACAATCACTGCAGACACCTTAAGAACTTGCCTCAAGAAATCGCGCAGCACTGCTCCAGGTCCTGACGGCATCCGATACAATGACATGCTGATGATGTCGAATGCTGATTTGAAAAGCGTGGCAAAGGAATTCAATATCAGCATCCAGAGTGGCCAGATACAAGAGGAATGGCTCCATAGTTATTTGTTTCCACTACCAAAGCCTAATAAAGACCACTCAAAGATCTGCGGCTACAGAATCATCTCGATGCAGAATACTGTTGGCAAACTTTTGGAAAAAATTGTCGCACAAAGATTGACCACCTACTTGGAACTACATGATAAGTTCCCATCAACACTTGGAGGGTACAGATTGAAGAAAGAGACATGGTCCAATGCTGCTGTTTTCGCCTACGATGTGTACGAGGGATTTCAGATTAAAGAAGAGACATGTGCGGCAGTGTTGGACTTAGAAGATGCCTACAATAAAGTACCATATGATTATTTTAATGCAATTACTGCTTAAACTAGAAGTCAATCCTATTCTGATCCGCTGGATTGCTGCGGTCCTGTTCCAGAGAGAAAAAGATTGTACTAAGATGTGGTAGCTGGTCCTCAGAACCGCAAACGATATGTCCAGGCTTGCCACAGGGATCACCGCTATCACCAGTCTTATTCAATGTTTATACGGTGATGATCACTGAGCAGCAGTTGAATGGAAAGGGAAGGACTTTGTCATTTGCTGATGACATTTTGATTTATCGACGAGGGCGTGATAGACAGGAGATCGCCAGCACAATGCACAAAGAACTCGATCGAATTGCCGCCTGGTGTGATGGTTCCAATGCCTATGTCAATCCCTCGAAGGCATCAGTGTCATGGTTCTCTTTGAACAATCACATTGTCAAGTCGGACTTACCAGAAGTGAAAATGCGTGATAATGTATTGATCAGAACCAACGTTATGACGTTTCTCGGGGTGAGGTTCGATCGCAGCTTGTCATTCAGGGAACACGTTGACCATGCGATAACAAAAGCACGCAAAGGTCTATCTGCAATGAGGATTATGGCTGCTTCCAATATCGAGCAAAGACTGCTGGTGCTTCTATTCTATGGTCTGGTCCTTTCCCCCATTGAATACGCTCTGGCCATCCTCACTGTCAGTGCTACCCAGATTGAACGACTCGAGAAGGTGCAAAATGAAGCCATGCGTATTATTTTGGGATGTACAAGAGACACATCTTGTGGAGCAATGAGGTATCTACTTGACTTTCCAACAATGAACCAAAGGATCAGGATGTGGAGGGCTCGGGCATACCTCAAAATATGTGCTGATAAGAAACACCCACTGCATCAAGCGCTTTTTAGTGAAAAGGGCGACAGACTGAAGAGGGGAAAATCGTGGCTAGGTCGGGCAGAAGATGTTATTAGGCAAATATGCAGCCTAACCGACATCATACCTGGTGCAGAATGGATACCTGTGCCTCAGGCGTTTATTTGTACATTTTCCTGTATTGTCACACTCAACAGGCGATGTAGAGAAGATAATCCTGTTGCTGTTAATGCAGAGGTCAACGCTCTCATCGGTGAAAATTCAGACGAAGCAGATGCACTAATCTATACAGACGGATCAGTTATACGCCAAAGAAGAAGCGCATGGGCATTTACAGCACGCTCAGCGGGCAGAACAGTCAAAGAAGCCAACGGCGCCTTCTCCATGACAACCAGCAGCATGACGATGGAGGTGATGGCAGTGACGCAAGCGTTTGCCTGGCTTGAAAACACAAAAAATACACCCGCATATGTATACTCAGTGATTCAATGAGTATGATCCGGAGGGTTCAGGCAGGTTCAGTGCGAAGACAATGGCTTGAATCAATTCAGAAGTCCACTGTGCGAGGAGTCACCTTTATTTTTGTTCCGGGACACGCAGGCGTCGATGGAAATGAAAGAGCTGACAGGTTGGCTGGATCCGCTATCACTACCGACGGTCGGCCTATGGATCATGCTGATATTATCAATGCCCTCAGAGAAATGGGAAGGATAGAGGACTTTGGTGGCAGTGAATCCACATCACTCGCCAGAATGGCAGACTTGGGAATTAAGATCGGCACAGCAAAAAACGAGACGCACACCGGACACGTCAGAAGACTTGTTAATCAACATAGAACTGGTACTATTAGCCATCGGACGTTGGGATTCATACTGAGGGGAGGATCTGAGCACCTATGGACATGTCCGGAGTGCAATGATGATAACCCAACTAACTAACTAACTAACTAACTAACTAACTAACTAACTAACTAACTAACTACTAACTAACTAACTAAGAAGATTCTTGACAGACTTCTATTCTTGTTTTCCCACAATGAGGCCCAGGAACCCCACACGAGGATGATTAGTTTAAAAAAGAAAAAGAAATGCATTAGCTGAAAGGGTCGAGATGTAATTTTGCTATTAACTTAGTCATGTTTAAAATAAAATACAGAATAAACAAATAAATGGCTATTTATTGTGCAGAATCATTCTGCGTTGGCCTTTACAATATGTCCGGACGGGCCTATAAAGAGAAAGAACTTCGTCACTTGCCTTATGGCATGGGACGACAGACAGGCACACACACACGCACACGCACACGCACACACACACACACGCACACACACACACACACACACACACATAGTGTTGGCAATCTCTCTAACCAGTTTGCACGCCATCCCAAATACTTGGGAATTCTTATGTTGTCTTAACTTCTTAATTTCAGACTCTGTCGATGTTAGCCTTTTGATACTAGGCATTGGAATTGGAGTCACAGTAGCCGCTGTTATCCTTATTGTGATGGTTCTGTTAGCGGTGTGTTTTATCTATAGGTAAGTATACATTCCTGGTTCTAAATAACATTACAGTTAAAGCTAAGTTCGTGAGGATCAATTTCAATGTACCAGGTGTTATCCCATATGGTTGAGTTTCTCCGCAGAACGGCTAGCCGCTTTGCCCACAGCCTCACACAAAGCACAAACTTCATAGCTTCCGCAACGATCGCCAAAGATCTCAGTGAACCGTACCTCAGTGAAATAAGTCCACGACCTGCGCCAGGCAAACGGCTTCACCACTTCGTCAAAGAGACCTGCTCTACATAGCTTTAAGGATCGGATAACACTCATTATGAAACCATTAAGCAGAGGAGAAAGTTTTGACTTGGTTTTTACAGAATCACTTTTAATTAGTTTAAATCCCTCATTGGTGCTAATTTTTATGTGTTTGTCAAAAGTGACTTTGGCTCGAAAGTCGACCCAGCATAAAATTTGTCTTTTTCTTCTTTTTCACTGCTTCAGTTCTCATAAGTGTTCGTTGTGTATGTTAGTCTCGACTTCCTTAATTTTGACAGACTTAACTCACATTAATTGGGGTGAGGGGTGGTTTTAAAGAGGGAGGGTTGGGGGCAATTGAGAATGTAATATATTTATTATCCCTACAAATGTGTGTGAGAAATATATAAAGAGAAATGTTTTTTATGTCGCCGTTCCATCTTCTTTGTAGACTCCCCCCTCCTCCCCCCCCCCCACCTTTTGTCCATTACACTTCTTTGGTGTGGCTCTCTGTGGCAGTTGGTACCAGGATATTTTTGTCAGATAAAACAGGACATTTTCGTCAGGCGGACCAGGGCATTCTCGTCAGACGGACCGGGACATTTTCGTCAGACAAAGGCAAGGCATTCTTGTCAGACGGACCAGGACATTCTCGTTAGACGGACCAGGACATTCTCGTCAGACGGACCAGGACATTCTCGTCAGACGGACCAAGACATTCTCGTCAGACGGACCAGGACATTCTCGTCAGACGGACCAGGGCATTCTTGTCAGACAGACCAGGACATTCTCGACAGACGGACCAGGACATTGTGGTCAGACGGACCAGGGCATTCTCGTCAGACGGACCAGGGCATTCTCGTCAGACGGACCAGGACATTCTCGTCAGACGGACCAGGACATTCTCGTCAGACGGACCAGGACATTCTCGTCAGACGGACCAGGGCATTCTCGTCAGACGGACCAGGACATTCTTGTCAGACGGACCAGGGCATTCTCGTCAGACGGACCAGGACATTCTTGTCAGACGGACCAAGGACATTCCCTTGTTCAGACCGAACCAGGACATTCTCGTCAGAGG
>CAJHNH020004857.1:0-15000 GCA_905116865.2 Candidula unifasciata
TGGTAAAACATGTTCTTTTCCCCCCCCTTCTCATAACTGGGCCGAAAAATGTGAGTCCCCTTATGTCTGTGATAAACCTTGATAAAAACCATGAAAGAAAACAACAAATCGTTTTCAAAATGTTACATGGCAGAGCAACATATAAATGGGGAGATTTTTGTGAAGTGGGCCTTAACCAAGAAATACTAAAAGCTTTTCTGGACGACTACAGCAATCTAATGACTGGTATACCAGGACAATATAACTTGCCTGACATTCAGGAACATTATGGCAGTTGGCACAGAACGGATTGTGAAAACAAAAGCCTAGTACTTTTTGACCAATATTGCAGCAAAAAAAAACCAGACAGATACTGAAAGTTTGAACAAATATGAAGAAAAAGTGCCAGACTGATACTGACAAGTTAAACAATGTGAAGAAAGCATCTTTTTGCAAAACTGGTACTTCCTGAAAGAGCTCTATCTCACTGTAGAGGAAATAATAGACACCCATTTTAAAAAAAACACACAGGGTCCAGACATAGTCCGATATGAAGAATTTTTCAAACTATCAAGAAACTATTAGAATAAAACAATAGCACAAGAAAAGGCACAGTAAATGAAACATGGCTTCACCTGTTTTAAAACTTTTGCATAAGCCTGGCAAAGAACCATCTTCTGTGTGCAGCTACCGAATTATCAGTAAGCAAAACACCATTGGAAAACTGCTAGCAAAAATGGCAAGGAACATTACTCATCAATTAGAACAAAAAAGTAGACTATTATCAACAGTGGGATGATATCGACCACACAGGGATATGTGGAATAATGCTGCATGTTTGTGAATGATGTCTGTGAAGGTTTCCATGCAGGATAGAAACATGTGCTGTGACGCTAGACTTGGAAGATTCCCTATGAGAAAATCATACATTCTCTCCAGGCCATAACAATCATGTTTCTCTACTGATTCCGTTACTTGTTCTCAAAAGGCCTTGACAAAATCTGCCCTGTCATACGTCAGTTCACCACCCAGTTGTGCATATCCAGCCAATCTGTCTGCCTGTTCATTACCTACCACTCCGGCATAACCATGAGAAAAGATGCAAAGTATGCTCACTTCCCGTGATATTTGCAGTGAAGCTTGCCACTCTGCTCGAATCATCTCTGTCTTCACCTTTCTCAGCATACTTTCAGTCTGTGTATGCATTTTGTTCTCTAGCCACCGGAGAGCTGCAGTTACTGCCTGCATACTTGTCTTATTGTGTCTTCTGCTTGAGCCATCCACCAAATTTCCCCCTTTTCAATGCCTTCTGACCTTTACCTGCAGCCAAAGCTTCATATAGAGGGTGTTCTTGTCTGCAGCGAACTCTATGGGTATGACTTAGCCTGCAGCACCTTTAGCCTATCTGCAATAGTCGCAATGCACGTTTCTGGATGTGCAAACAAGTCGGGGTGTGTCTCTTTGTACAATCCCAGGATTGCCGCATAGCTTCATTCTGATGCGCTCCAGTTTCTCTAGCTGACTCTTTGACAGTGAGTAACCCCAATCCATAATCAATCACTCAGATAATTAAGGGCTGGTTAAAGTCTGAACAGCAATTCTCTGCTCCATGTCCATCGCTGCCATAATCTTTAGTACATTTAGACCTTTTTGAGCCTTTTTCACAACCCACTCTAGGTGATCCTTGAAAGACAAACTTCTGTCTAAGGCGATACCCAGGTACCGCAGTCCACTGTCTCGTTTGATGTCCCTGCCATTTATTTTGAGTGTGGGAATATCAGGTCTAACAATCCGGTTGTTCAAAGAACATCACAGGACGGTTGCTTTTTCTGGGTTGATTACAGTACTCAACTCTGTACACCAGTCGATCACCTTATATACTGTCACATGTAACTCTTGAGCTATTTGATTTCGATCTCTCTTCTTCCTATATACTAGAATATCTGCAAATGTAAATATTCTGCCAACTCCAGGTGTTTCCAGGTATGCATTCTTGCTCGTAAAAACATTGAACAGCGCAGATGAAATTGCAGATCCCTGTGGTAGTCCTGGAGCTATAATACATGGTTCAGAGGTCCATGAGCCCAGGCTGTGATTGTTATTCGACATTTGCTTCGCTAATATAAATTTCTGTAACCTATGGTGCCATTTCAATGGGTTGAAATGAATTCTGTCCGTATTCCATAGTCGTGGATTTCAAGCTGTACGATAGACATGGCCAATGAGACACCTTTTTTTGGGGGTGCCTAGTTGACCATGTATCTTAGTGCACTTGTATTCATGGCGAGGCGCAGACGCCGTCTGGAGGTGACAGGTTCAATTCCCGGCACGGTAACTATAGCTTTCGATTTTTATGTTGTCTAGTGTGTTCTTCTATCTTTCTACTTCTTTCTATGAGTGCCGTTCACAATACTTTCTGTTACTTTACCTAGAAGCGCGCTGTGACTGTAACAGAAGCGGTCGAGTGGCCTCGATCATATATATATATATATATATTTTTTTTTTAGAGTTAGGACACTAGGACGGTCTATGGGCGGTTGCAGGTGCAGTTATGGGTATTGTATCAAATTTAGACAGAGGGAATGAGAGAGATGTGGCATGGAAAGATGGAGGAGAGAAAAAGAGAGGCAGATATGTGTATGTATATATATGTATATATATATATATATATATATATAATATATATATATATATATATATATATATATATATATATATATATAGAGAGAGAGAGAGAGAGAGAGAGGGGGAGAGAGCATTTGATAAACCTTTGGTACCTATGTCAATGAATTGTCCCAGATTAAAATCATAGTGATGACCTCATTTCTAAATAAAAACACAAATATGTTTTTCCCAGTCAGGTTCTTTTCTCTCATTATTATTAAATTAAATGTTGTTCTTGTGCATTGTTTTAAAATTCCTATACCTTGGACACTGAATGAAAATGGGGACTTGAATCAACGTTTAAACAGGCAGCCTCTCCAGCGAGTCAATAAAGTGGAGACAGTAAGAACGTGCCATATGTTTTTGGTTTAGGTCACTGACATAACCAATTTGCCATCAGCAGCAATCTTCCAACAACTTACATGTACAAGAGATAAATCAATGCGTTTGAAAACACTCTTCTCATGTGGGTTTCAGGTCCCATTGGAGAGGAGGGGATGGGGGAAAAGGGGGGGGGGGACAAACAGAATAGATCCTCTGCCTTCCTAACAAAGAATTTTTTAAGGTGTCTAATTATTTATGTTTCCTACTAAATTGATGTTCCAATGAATGGGAGTTGAGGAATCAACAGTGTGCACACAAATATGCCGGATATGTAAAACAGATGAGCAGGCAATCCTCAGGTTCTTCATGTGGGCATACATGACTCCGTCTGGCACCGGTGCAGTGTCTTTAGCTTTTTTTTTTTTTTATTGCACATTTTATATACTCAACCCTAAACAAATAATTCTTGAAAATAAAAATTATTTTTAGTATTAGACAGATTATCTCTAACCGAATATCTAAGATCCCTATCATTATGATCAGTTTGGACTCTGCATCTCTTCAAAACTCCTTTCCCTTTCTCTTTGTCTGTTATCATTGGCATCCATTATCAGTGTATATAATGCCTGTTTTGATAGGCCGATTCTACCTCTGCATCTGTTTGTATATGTCCCAAAATCTAGCTAATAATTTATCCACTCCAGTTTCGCTCATAAAATTTTCCCATTTAGCATTTTTTTTTCCATCTGCTGCACACCACTTGAACTCTTTTACTTTTTCTTGTCTAACTCTTTCTAGCTTCTGTCAAACCTTTTGTAATCTGTGAGGTGCCTCTCACACTTTCTATAAAAGTTTAACTGCTGCTTGCTTTGCTCTCAATGTCTGTTCTACTTCTTGGCTCCACCATGGAGGCTGCACGAAAGCAGAGGTGGTGGTTCTGCTGCATACCTTCTTTCCAAAGGGCCTAAGAAGGGTAGTGGCCAACTCATACTTAAAAGTCTTGAGCGTTCTCACAGTACGTAAAGCTAGTTCACACACGCAGTGCGCTCTTCCGTCATTAGTCGTTGACACAAAATGGGCTGAAAGATTTGCTATACACCGTCCAACATTTTAAATTAACCGAAGGTAGTAGTACTGACAACAGTTATACGGGAGCTTGGTCATATAAGTTTAACACTAAAACAAACAGAACTCACCAACAGAAATAATACTTATAATATTATAAAATCTATCAATAACTTAAATTGAAAGTACCATTATGTGTGTGTGTGTGTGTGTGTGTGTGTGTGTGTGTGTGTGTGTGTGTTAAAGAAAACAACAGCACCCATAAGGATGCCGTACAAAGACTTGCTGTATTGTAAAAAAAAAAAAACCTGAATGGAACATACTTGGGTGCAAGTAAAAAAAAAAGGGGGAAAGCAAACCTAGAAAAGATCGGGTATATCTACTATATCTGAAAAAGCGAGAACTATACAAAATTCAAAATATCAGTGGACAAATGACACACGAAGCAGTTAAAATCATGCACACAAACGTTAAAAAAAAAAAAAAATTTAAAAGTAAACAAATTTTAAAAAACATATTTAAAAAAAAATCTTTTTTTTTCGGAGTCGCTTATTTTGCAAATAGTTGATAAACGTTCACTTAATTTGTTAAGCGCGAAAAGCTTACTGACCATGTTCTGAACCATGTATCTCAACAGATAGCCAACAAACACTGTATAGAAAACTGTTTCAATTATCTTGTAAAAGAAACTTTGAAATAATCTAGAAATATAAAAACTGATATAATGGTGTGTGAAGCTCCCAAGCCAGAACTACAGATTAGCTCTCTAGACTTATCTAAAACAACCTGCAGTGCCAGAAGTAACCTTTGAAAAAAACAATGGGTGCAAAGAGATCTTTTACTTTTTGTTTACTCAGGAATCAGTATATTTCCAATTGTTGTTCACACATTGTTTTGTTAAAAAGGTCACAAACACTCACCCCCCCCCCCCACACACACAAACACACACAAACACACACACACACACACACACACACATACACACAAACAAGAACATATGTGGTGTGCATTTTACTCCCCAATGGCAACAGAGAAACACTAACTGGCAGCATGGTCAACTTGCGCCAACATCCGGGCAGAGACAGCCATGCTGTTTTCAACTGTACAGACTCTCAAAAGTCCAGTACAACTGAACAAAAAGCTGCCATTTCCAAAGACCCATAATCAGCACTCTAATCCATCTCGTGCTTCGGAAAGGGCAGCATCATTTAGGAAATTTAAGTCTGAAGAAAAAAAGAACAGAAAACCGTCTACAAAAACAGGACAAACCCAAGATTAAATTACAGCCTTCTGTGGTATCAGCGCGAATGAAAAGAAGGATTGCTTATGAAAGCTACATTGAATTGAATCATTTGCAGTCCCATCTGTTTCAGAGCTTAAAAAAACGCAATAGACTCCCTGAAAACATTCTGTGAAGGTGAACCGGAGAGAAGATCATCATCATCCCGTAACCGTACGTTTCGTTGGGTCAGCAGTGTCTGTTGAATGTCTGGTCAGCTCTCTCCACCTTTGGCGGTCAGTTGCGATGGACTTCATGGTTGCATACCTGAGGCCTCTCCAGTCAGTCGGGTTGTGTAACCAGGTCTTTCTTTGTCTGCTTCTTGTCCTCTTTCCCTCTACTGAGCTCTGCAGTATTGTTTCTGAGAGGCCGTTAGATCTTACTACATGTCCATACCATTGCACTGTTCGCCTTTTAACTGTAGTTAGAAGAGGTTCACAGTTGCCAGTGTGCTGTATAATTTTATGGCGAACTTACTCGTGTGTATGTGGTCTCTGTATGATATCCCAATAATTTTTCCGAAACATCTCATTTCTAATGCTTGTATCTTTCTTTCAAGGTTCAGCTGTTAAGGTCCACGTTTCACAGCTATATGTAAATGTACTATAGCTAGTGCTCTGACTATTTGAATCTTAGTCTTGCATGAAACGTTTTTAAATTTCCATAATGTTTGCTGCTAGGCAAGGACTGATGTTGTCTGGGCAATCCTAGTCATAATTTCTGGTACTGACTCCAAGTCACTTAAAATAGATCCTAAATATTTGAAATCAGTCACTTGTTTTAATTTATGGCCTTTAACGTCGATTGGTGAAATTCTGCCAGCTGGATTATTAGTCATTACTTTCGTTTTTTTTGTCTGCGTTTATTTCCATGCCATATTTGGCTGATGTTTCATCGAGTAGATTTACAAGGTCGACTAGTTCTTGTTCTTCTCCAGCCAACCCATCAATGTCATCCGCAAACATTGAGTTTGTTGGATTTCGACTTCCGCTACTAACTGTTTCATGAAGCTGTTCTAGGCCACATCAATTCTTTCTAAAAGTATGTTAAACAGTGTTGGAGAGAGGAAGCAGTCCTGCATGACTCCTACTGTTGTTTGGAACCAGCTTCCTATTTGTCCGTTCAGCGTGACAGCACTCTTGGCCTAAGAGAAAAGATCATAACAATGTCAAATGACAGCTAGTTGTAAGAATATTATTCTATTTGTTCAATGTTACATTTTAAGGCGATGAATGCACTCGAAAATTCGGTAAAAGATGTCAAGAATGATAGAAAAATGATGAAAAGAGGGAGGAGTGAGAGGGGGGGGGGGGAGGGGGGGTGAAGCAAAAGGGATTACTTTATACCTTGGCCATGTACCTGGGGCAAAACGAAAGCACTGACCTGATCCGTGATTCTGTTGCTCGTTTAGAATGGCGAATCGTGACTTTTTTGTCTATCAGCATGGCACATAGTGATTTCTATATTTCCAAGGAGAAGGGGGTGTTACGTTATTTTTTTATTTTTTTATTATTCATTGAAAAAGGTGGATTGGTGGCCAAAAAACCCCATGAATAAGTTGAACTATAACTTCCAAAGGTATAGTTAACACAAGTATTACATGATGTTCAAGGTTAGAAGATCGACTACAATGCAGCATGCACGATGCCATATGGCTTTCTCTGCAAAACGGCTGGTCTTCTCCTTGTATGGAGCCCGTGACGATTTTTAGAGTGCAAAGGACCAGAGCCAGTAGCTGTCAACAAATGTGCTGTAAAAGGGAGCGACTAACTATGGGTTTGCTGATATCGGATGTATTAGGGAGAAAGGGTGGCAGCTGCGTTGTGTTGTGGTTTACAGCTAGGCTACAATATTTGCACCTTCCGGCTCCGTACGTCAAATTTTAACTAACTACTAATAAGTCGCCTTTTATGACATTCTAGTTAGAGGGAATTTTGTCTTTTCTTTAACCCCCTCCCCCCTCCCCCCCCCCCCACCACCACCACGCGTGCCTTAACCTGCACAGTGACATTGTACATATACTAACACAGTAAATAAGTTAATTCGGTAAACAAGGCAGAAAACACAATATTGATTACACAGTCTCAACCTATTAACGATTTTCTTTAACTGGTTCTGGATACCACAGGCCGGTTTGATTTGTTTCTTTCCTCTTTGATGATTCGATTAGGCGAAGCCACAATAAGACCGAAATAGCATGCGATCCAACCTCCAACCACAACCTTAATTTAATAATAAGGCCGGATTGCCGTGTATTGTTACAATTTGTTTCTTTTTTTTTTTTTTTACAGTTCTTTGTTGTATGTGTAGCAGTGACTGGTAGTGCTATCATCATCAGCATCATCAGCACCGTTATCATTGTCATCATCGATGTCGTCACCCCGTGATTATTATCTGCATTAGCAGAATGGAATGCTTCCCTTTACAGTAACTGTTTGTTGTCACTACACATGTAATTTAATTGTCATACATTGACCTCTATTGTGTGGCAAAGGTTGTCATGCAGTATTATAAGCATAATTCGTGTCAGCTGATTATACCCAGGATGGTTGTCAAGTACGGAGGCATGCTCTCGTAGCATAAGGCACTGATATATTATGCCGTTCTGTTTTAACTTATGGCGCGATGAATCGGTGTGCTGCCACTTGTAGCCTATTAGCAAGGCAGCGTACAGGCAATGGAATGCCAGACCACCAACAACAAAATGGTAAGATCATTTTGAACTGTTTCTTTTCTGAAGGTAGCAGTCGTCTACACCAGCAAAACATCCGGAATAACGACGGAGATACTCATGCTATAATAGTAATTGGTAACACACACTACCCATTTGGATATAGATTATTATGCCTCACATGTGCTAGGCTACGATGTATGACATAAGAATATCAGTTCCCTTGCTTAGGATCTTTTTTTTTTTTTCAGACAATACCTAGAAATATGTAGTATTCACTCAACGCCTTCTCCAGATAAGTAGGTCATGATTCACTTGTATATGGCTGGATATGCTGCTTCTGTAAATTCTCCCCGATCACTGTCTCCACGTACAAGCACACAAACCACTACACCACCACGGTATGGCTACCAAATAAATATTTCCTTCCTGAAAGAAAAACACACCTGTGATGATTACACGGTGCGAAAGAGAGTTGTCCTCTTCGTTCAGAATTAGCACATAATGTGTGAAAGCTTAACTCTTCACACACCAACGGCAATATCTGCCATGGAACTGACGTTTTTACAGCCAATTACAGGATCGGTTAATTTGAATTAATGACCCAGCCAACTTGTAGTTAACACGGGCTCTGAGGTGATGACAACACGTGACAGCAACTGTTCCTACAACCGGAGATCTGTGTTGTGCCAAGCGCAGGCAGATCGGCAAGTTAGGCACAATTTTGTTCCGGAATGTTTCCATTGAAGCTGATTTATGTCAGAGGTGGTGAAAGCGCTTCCTCTGCAACTGAGTTAGGTGAGCTGAAACCGGTCTGTACGAACTGCCCGTGTTTACAATACAGTGAAGTAAAGCACCCTTTTTCACTTCTTCAGGCGTCTTGGGTATATAGGTCTAGACTATATGGGAGTGATCAACTACCATGTTTAGTCCTGATTTCTAAACCCAGTAAGGTTAAGTAAGGGAGAGCACGCAAGACCTTCCGGTATAAGTGTACCAACAAATTACTTGGACGCCTCAGACAGAGAGCGTACAACAGAGCTGCCAGAAATATTTTTCTACAGCTTCCATGGTGGAGTCCAGAAGTACAACAGGCGGGGAAGGCAAAGAGAGCCGCAGTGAAGCAGTTAAAGAAAGTACGACAGACACACTCAAGCTCACGAGAGAAAGTGGAGATGGCGGAGAATGTGCAAAAAAGATAAGGTGGAGGTTTTCAAGCGCTGTGTGAATGATATGGGAGGCGATAATATATTGAGGGAAATTCTAGAAACTGCAAAGGCAAATGCAAAGAACAGATCGGCCTATGACAGTGGGAACAATCTATAGAGACGATGGTGTGCGTATGACAACAGACAAGAAGAAAGGGGAGGCTTTTTCTCCATAGTGTTATAGCTCAGACAGATCATAATGATGTAGACATCAAGGATACAGTTAGTCCTGTTTTGTCCGGTGGGCTCATCTCTAGACAACATAATCGTTAAAGCTAATGTCCTAAGTCTCACGATAGATGGTAGGAACGTCAACAGAGAGAGCAAAGTGAAGTATCTGGGAATTACATTTGAAAGGAGCCTATTTAAGGACCATGTGGAGAGTGTTGTGACAAGATGCCAAAAAGGATTTAGTGCACTTAAGACTATGGCTGCAATTGACACTATTTCAGCACATGATCCTGTAAGTGGTTGATTAAGACCTAGGACTGCTTACCGTCTCAAAGATTCAGATGGACAAACTAGAACGCATACAGAACGCAGTTATGCGGGTCATTCTGGGTTGCACCAGAGACAGCCCAGTGGTGTGTATATGATACATCCTTGGTTTGCCGAATGTTGCAGGTATGCACAAGGTGCTGTAGGCGAAGTCATATCTCAGGGTAGCTGCAGACACATCCACCCTTTGCATGAAGCTCTAGATGCAGTTAGAGTCAGCGGCTGATTAGAGGGAAGTTATTGATGGCTCAGGCAGAAGATACAATCAGACAGATTTGCATTTTTGAGGACATTAGATGAGGAGAGGAGTGGGTCAGTGTGCAACCTGAACAGTTAGACTTGTGTAAGGTCATAATCACACTGAGCCGGGAATGCAAAGACTGGCCAGCAGGTGCCATGGAGTCGGAAATTCGGCAAATAATTAAAGAAAATGTTCGCTCAGAGGATTTGATCATTTACACAGACGGTTCGGTGTCAAGAGGCAAAACAAGTACGCGAGGCTTCTTAGCAGAAGTTAATGGTCGACGTTTGGTGCAGGAGAACCTGGTATATGATACCACAACATCCAGCTTAAGAATGAAGGTGGAGGCGGTCACTATAGCTTTCCGCTAGCTAGAGAACACGACATACACACTCATCGTGATTGTAACTGACTCAAACAGCATGCTGAGGATGATCAGGACAGGCATGCTTCGTGCAGAGTGGCATGCTTTACTACAGAGGACACGGGTGTGGATTATTGTCTGATTTTTTTTTCACCGGGGCACGCCAGTGTGTTGAAAAAATAACACGCGGACAGACTGGCTGGCTCTACACAACTTAGTGAAATACTGAAATACTGATACAGGATAAGGCAGACGTGGTTAGTGCCTTGTGGGAGAGCGTGTACAGTTCGGAGGAGCAGATGGATCACCACAGTCTGGTGAGACTGATGCAGGGAATGGTTCTTGCATATGCTCGAGGCTCAGAGGAAAGGCAAGACAGACGATTAATCAGAATTCTACTGGGACTGTTAGTATCGGAACTCTTCGCTGGCTGCTGAAGCGCTTATGGATATGCCCCGAGTGCTGTGATGTCGATTTTTTAATCCAATCAAATCATATCACGTCTAAACTTTTTTTCAGAGACCAAACGGCATTACGCCGGCGGCCTTTACTTCCAAGGACTGTACCTGGTTCGCACTCAAGGGTGGGTCAACCTGGGAGCCAATTTCATTATTTGAAAAAAGTCCGGCTTCGTCAGGACCAGAACTCACGATTTTTCGATCCGCAGGCGAGCGTCTAGCCGCTAGACCACGGCGGCTGCCCCTCGTATTTACAGTAGAAAGTTTCATCTAACCCCATTGGTATGTTCCAGGTTATGCCTATCCATAGTTAATGTGAGGACATATTGCCGTGTTGTGGTTTCTTCTTGTTTACTTTATGTTTTCTATTCAACAAGTTGAGTTAAACACAAGTAACAAGAAGCCGGGAACCATTTAAGGCAGTGTCGAGCTGTTTTGAATTTAATCCTATTTATCTTTATCACTGATCTATATTTAAAATAGGAACAGGAAATGTTTTGGAACGTGAATTGCCGTTTGTTCTATAAACATAAGGGGTTGGCGCCCTGTACACGTAGCACTTCAAGGATTGAAACAGAGTAATGTCTTGTTTTATTACGGATTACATTCACAGTCAATCACTAGTTTACGTTTGGTTAATGCAGAACTAAACTCTAGGCTCAGTCAACACGATGTAGCAGGTTCTTTTCAGAACGTCGCCCCCATCACAGCCCCGTGAAAGATACTCAGTTAACAAACCGAAGCTCTAAATGAAATTGGCACTGTGCTGCCCCTGCCTCCCTTATCCGGTGCGAGAGAGCAAGTATTTTGAAGATCCCTAGGGGTCGTCGCTGGAGCTAGGGAGTTTTATATATTAGTTTTGCTGGCAAACAGATGTTCTGCATTTAGAAGCTAAGATTTACAGCCAAGCATCTTGCGCAATGTAGTTGACCCACTCGCTCTTCAAGCTTCACAAATAATTACTTCTTGTATCTGCTGTAGGTAATTTACAAATTTAGGTTTCTTTACTTCTTGGGCTCTAGGCTAGAGCCAGCAGTCCCTAATAGTCGCTGCAACACCGGAAATATCAATTGTTTATGAAAATTGTGTTTAAGACCAAGTAACACTGTGTTATGTTTCCATTTTCTTCACTTCTTGTCTGATTTTTACATCAATATTCGGGATTGAATTCGAGACATGTTTTTTTTTCAATCAAGGCTATCAGCCACGTTTGGAACTGCAATGAATTTCCGTTGAGCATGTGCAACGTGAACTTGAGACCCAGTTCATGACTAGCGGGCTAGTTTAACGTTTAATTGTATCACTGTTTAATAGAGACCGTTATCTCATCACACACATAATGCAGGTCTATGAAACAGAGCTAGCGGAATAGATCATCCTGTATGGCACATGTGTGCATGTTTTACATGTTGACATTTTAATGTTAGTTTCATAACTGGTCATGATATATTATTTTACATCTTCTTTAGGAAGGAAAGAAAAGTCAGCTTGAAAAAGCAAATGGCACTGTCAATGATATAAAGAATGCTTTTTCACGGCTTAATGCGTATCAGGTATATAAGTCTGGACATATATTTCATAGATTAAACGTCACTTGGTGGGTGATGTGGTTAGCATCACACCGACCGCCTTTACTTCCCAGGAATGTATCTGGTACCAACTCAAAGCTGGGTCGACCTGGGAGCCAAAGTCATTTATTTTTAAGAAAAGTCCTGCCCTCGAAGCCACTACCTTCCGATCCTCTGGCGAGCGTCCAGCCGCTGGTCAACAGAACTACTATGAATGAAAAAAAAAAATGTACCAGTAACAGAAGAATATTTGCAGGTGGTGTTACATACCGCTCGTGTCGCGTGCCTGGTTTAAGGATTGCTCCTTTAGAACCAACAGCACTCTGAAATAATAATGTTGAGGCGTCGGCTCGTATTGGTCTAAGGGAGATCCCGTGGCCAATATACGCTCAACTTATTTCAGAAGTAGGGCAACTCAAGCTCTGGCACTACAGAATATCTAATATTCCTAGGCACACTTGGCTGGACACCCCCACTACTATAAAAAGATAGCCCCCAGGTTATGATAGTATACTATCATAGCCATGTTAACACAGATAAAGATAATTAATTGAACATACATGTACTTCAGACAGCTAAGAACAATGAATGAGTGACACTCCAGTCAATAGTGAAACTTTAGAAATACTGTAATAAGTGCAACACATACATTATATAAGAATCAGTAAAAAACTTCAAGAACCCAGAGTGATATGAAGGACCAAAACTTCAAACTCGATCCGACTGAACGTGTATGAATGTTCCAGAGTCCGCCTAGATCATCATTATAATAATGTGGACGATTAACAGTGAAGCCTGACAAAAAACCACTGATTGGACACACTTATCTTAATGCCTGGTTTCTTGAACTTGCTGGATGTTCAGTCACTATGTTGTTACGTTGAAGACAGTCCCACACTAGACACTCGAACAATGGAGATACACCCAAGCTCCTGGAGAGGATCTCAGGTACCCAGTCAAAACACTTGAGGCATAAACAAGCTGCCGGATGAATGATATTGAAGGTACAACACCCATAATGTTGTCTGTAGACCAACTGGAGGATTTCATTAAATGATGCCACCAGTTTGGTTTACACTCTGATGGCCACCACTGTCTTAGACATAGGTGACTTCCTTGTAGGTGGTTTTGTGGACTGCTGATTCACTGCCTGGCCTCCAAGGAGACATCATCCCAAGCTTAGAAATCCTTCAAAGATTAAACTGGTACTCGGAAGGCGCCAAAGTTTAATCAAAGAATGAAATGTCTCTCGACACCTCAGAGGTCTGGCTAAGAATGCCCGCCCCAGATTCCGCTTGGCATCTCTATAAAAGAAGTCCTGTATTCGTGCCCAAGGAGTAAAAAGGCTTACAGAAATTTCTGAATAATAATCAAGAAATTATATATCCCACAGGTGCAAGTTTGAAAATGTAGACTTCTCAAACCAACTAGGGGGTCTAGAAATGTTTATTTCACCAGATAGAGGTATATATCAATATGAGGGACTATACTTACCCCCCCCCCCCCCCCCCCCCGACGGGTTTAAATTTGAAATGTGACGTACCCGCTAGGGATTTCAGCGTCACGACGTGACAGGTGGGTTGTACATTCACAGCTTTAGACGCCAAGGCAACTTACCAAGCATCTCATCTGCTGTTATTAGCCTGGCCGTCTGTCTTTTGAAAGATTTCTGTTATCACGACCTATATCAGTTATCCCCTTCTTATGACGTTACGCAGACCTGTGGTAGTGCAGTGGATAGATGCTCAGACGCTGGTAAGAAGGTCAGCGGTTTGAATATGTATGGAGTTATTTTGTTTTAATTGACCATGGCTATCAGGTAAACCCAGTCTAAAATGGGTACTTGGTTATATGCTAGTAAGTAAAGTCAGCCTGTGTGATGCTAATCTTTTCACCCACATGTGTCGACCGGTCTATACGAACATGAGTCTAACTCAAATTGCCGATACATCGCTGAAGTAAAAGTGGTGCTTCGCTTACTTGCATCACGTACCCGAATAACTTCTTTTAATGCAGGTTTTCATATCGGAGTATAAATATTTTATTTTCAAACCATCCCTATAAGAGTTATTTAGATCTGCTCACGCAGTTGTCCTCGTGCTACTGCGCACATCAACATGACAGATGATGATGTAAATGTGGGTTTATTAATCCATCTACGCGGCGTGTAAAGTTCTCATCTATCACCATTTAGCTAGTGCAGAAAAGTAATTGTTGACTGAGCACTTCATACTCACCAACTTATATTGAGAATGAATCAGATGAAAATGACCCAGTACACGAGATTGGTTTTTAATAAATAAGAGAGTATAGCTGAGAGATTGTTGTCTTTGATACCGCTGTCATGATTAATTCCTTCTGTTTACTCATGGGCGCCTCGTCGTAGGAATATTTGATAGCCTAGTGCTCGGACACAAACGGCGCTTAGAGTGATGAAGTTGATGACGATGCTGAATGCTGGATTTACCACACTGTATGTTGTCATTTTGAGTCAATTTATTTTAATATCTCCAATCAATATTTTTTTGTTAAAGAGGAGGTGGTCGAGGTGGGGGAAAGGGGGGGGGGGGGCTTTTTTTAATTACCTCGATTAGCTCATCTAGACACATCGTGTTTGTTGGCAAGTGGTGTCGCTGCATCCTAGCAATGATACCCAAATCATTTGTTCTGCTGCTTCTCAG
>CAJHNH020004857.1:17500-45000 GCA_905116865.2 Candidula unifasciata
TTGATTTTATTTTGCTATACATTTTCGTCGGTATCTATTCGACGCGCGATTGCGACCCGAAAATTTGAAAACCAATTGTCTGTTATTCAGAAATTATTTTCACAGTGCTCTTTACGTTGAAAGATAAAATCGGAAAAAGTTCAATTAGAAGTTATGGAGAGATGCCAGGCTTTGACCTGAGATGGTTTTTGACGCGTATAAAATAAACGATTTATTTTTGGCAGCACACAGTGATAAAAACGGTAAGTAATTCGTAAAGATCTCTTTAATTAGCCAGATTACCGCAAAGTGTGTTTTGTATTTTATAAATTCTGCGTTAGGTTGTTTAATTTTCATATAAGTGTGTGAAATTTCACAAATATTGGCAAATGCCCAGATAAGTTTAAAAATTTTTTTTAGTGGCATCACCTTTTCCCCTTTAGATACTTATACGTCTAGAAGTAATTCGTAAATATCTTCTTAATTAGCCAGAGGGGTTACCGCAATGTGTGTTGGTATTTTTTAATTCTGCGTTATTTTTATATTAGTGTGGTGAAATTTCACAAAAATCTCAAATGCGCAGATGTTTAAAAAAATTGTTAGTGGCATCACAGTTTTGGCTTTAAAAACCAATAACGGTAAGTAATTTCGTGAAAAATCTTTTTAATTAGCCAGATTACCGCAATGTGTGTAGTATTTTGAATTCTGCGTTAATTTTTATTTAAGTGTGTGAAAATTCACAAACAGATTGCAAATGCACAGATGTTTAAAAAACAATTTGTTTAGTGGCATCACTGTTTTGGCTTTAAATCCAATACGGTAAGTAATTCGTAACATATCTCTCCATTAGCCAGATTACCGCAATTTGTGGTGTATTTTTGAATTCTGCGTTAATGTTTATATAAGTGTGGGAAATTTCACAAAGATTGGCTATAGCGCAGATGTTTAAAAAAATTGTATAGTGACATCACTGTTTTGGCTTTAAATCCAATATGTTTGCACTAGGAGACCGTTTTTCCCGCTTTATAATTAACTTAAAATAATTATTAAATTAGCTAACGTTATTTTGATCATTTAAAAAAAAATCCACAACCATTGTAGCATTTGTTCATGCATCTGTCATTATTTAGAGCCCTTCGTATTCTCTGTTGGATATTTTTTTTCCGGATCACCCCAAATCCCAATAATTAATTTCGGCCATCATTGCGCATTTTCTAAGATGATTCTTTAGTAATTAACTTCATATACTTAGTAAATTAATAATGTTAAGTGAGTTACTTTTTAAACATCTACAAATCTTGTAGCATTTTTTTAAAGCGTCTGTTATTATTTAGAATCCACGGAATTTTCAGTCGGAATTGGTAAATCTAAGTGGTCGAGAAACAACAGCAGCGGTGACAGCGTACCCTTTTATCAAGCCTGCCAGTACTTGGGCTTTCCCCCAAGAACTGGGTTTTTTAACGACACCTTGGGTTAAGATTTTGGAATCTTTTTTTTTTAAAAACATATTTTATCCTTATATAAAAGTGGGGTAAATGTTTATTATTTCGTAACTAATAAAATTAACTATAAAATATGTAATATTTGTCAATTTTTTGCTTCTTATATATTGCTTGGGTTTTTGGTAAGCTGTCACCTCCCGCTCGTGTCGCGTGCCTGATTTAAGGATTTCTCCTTAAGAACCAACAGAACTCTGAAAATAAAATAATGTTGAGGGCGTCGGCTCGCATTGGTCCTAAGGATATCACCGTGGGCCAATATACGCTCCAACTTATTTTAGGAGTAGGGCAACTTAAGTTCTGGCAGCTACAGAATATCTACTAATCCTAATCGCAACTTGGCTGGACACCCGCACTATTATAACAAGAAAGCCTCCAGGATATGATAGTATACTATCACAGCCATGTTAACACATATTAAACGTTGAAGACAGTCCCACACTAGACACTCGAACACTGGTGATACACCCAAGCTCCTGGAGAGAATTTTGGGTATCAAGTCAATCACTTGAGGCACAAACAAGCTTCCAGATAAATGATGGTGAAGGTACAACACCTATTATGTTGTAGACCAACTGGAGGATTTCCCTAATGGATGACAAAAGTTTGGTTTACAATTGGATGCTTACCACTGGCTTGGACATTGGTGACTTCCTTGTAGGTGTTTTTGTGGACTGCTGATTCACTGCCTGGCCTCCAAAGAGTTGCCATTCTGTATCAAGAAGGAACTCAGAATTAGCAGTCATCTCAATGGTTACATGTCAAGCACAGTTTATTAACATCCACATTAGTAATCATTCAGAGGAGAGTTTTCAGGATAATGAGACGGTATAAGTCTCTGAATATCATCTCTGTTGTTCAGTCAGTAACAGGGAGAAACGAGACAAGAGTAGCAGAGTAGAGACAGATAGACTCTATCAAAACATAGGACATCAACTCTCCTCGCCCACCTGCCTGCACTTGTAGATATACATCCCATCTCTCTCTCACATATATATATTTTTATACCTCCACATTCTGCCCACTGCAAACCCAGTGTTGTTGTGCCTAAAAAAACCTCTAACGTCACAGTGCCTAGCCTGGCTGAAGTGTGGACCCAGTTAAAAATATGTCCGCTATTTTGACACAAACTCTGTCGGCTGGTTAGAGAATAATTAACTTGCTGAGTTTAATATATTTATAATGGTGTGGGTCAGGTAGGGCACAAACTATTAGCCTGCGAAGGGAAAGGTTTGATTTCAGGGGCTTGAGTGTCTGGACACCAAGAACGGCCTAGTTCTGTGCGGTCACACAGCTGAATCTTTCCTTTCTGCAGCAAGGGGTTAACTTTATAGAGACATATATCATGGTACTTGTAAACTATAATCAACTTACCCAAGCTTAGGAATCCTTCAAAGATTAAACTGGTATTTTGAATGCGCCAAGATTTAATCAGAAAGGTGACATACTTCTGCACACCTAGGAAGTCAGGCAAAGAATGACCCAGCCTGATCTCGCTTTGCGTCTCTTGAAAAAAAGTCCCGTATAAGTACACCAAGGAGTAAAAAGGTTTCCAGGAATTCGGAATATTATTCCAGAAAATATCTATCCCACAGTTGCAAGTTTGAAAATTTAGACTTTTCAAAACAACACGAGGGTATAGAAATATCTATTCCACCAGATAGAGGTATATATCAAAATAATTGACTACATACCCACCGGACGGGTTTAAATTTGAAATTTGACCTGCCCGCTAGGGGCGTCAACGTCACGACGAGTCAGGGTTTAGTTGTGCAGGGTTTAGTTGATTCACCTCTTGACATAAGCTTAGCTTCAGGTTTGACAAAAATCCCATTGGCAACCCTCCCATGCTTGGCTGTCCGCGTTTGGCTGCTATAGATCTATTTCTTACATTCAATGCTGGGTGGACATGGGAGCCAAGGTCATTTTTGAAAGAAAAGTAAATCCGACCTGACCTGATTCCCAGAAATGAACACACCTGTTGTGTTTGCCCTGTTGTTAACACTGTCACCGACCTATTATGAAAACGGCGTGTACTACCAGTGGGCTCATGTTTTCTTCTACCATATAGAACGGAGAGTTGGGGGAGGGGCAGTAGAAGATTGAGAGAAAGTTGAGAAAGAGAGGGAGCAGGAGGAGGAGAATTTTTAAAAAAGAGACTAAGAAAAAAAAGTCGACTCTGAGACATGGGGAAAAAGAAAGGAAAGGAAAAAGAAAGAAAGAAGAGGAGAGATACCAGGGAAAGTAGGTAGCAGGAAGGGGGTGCGGCCATCCCGGTATCATCACTGTGGGGGGGGGGGGGAACAACCACCCCAGGTGTCATTACTGTGCGGAGATAGACCACCCCGGGTGACATCGCTGTAGCAAAAGAGGGGCGCGGGGTTTCCGGTATTTGTTAATTAGGTCACGTCAACTGACATTGGCACATTTATATGATCTTTATGTTCGCCTTGCCAGGATACACAATATGATATGTTTTAAGCCAGGCTCGTTGGCAGACAACTGTAAATGTATAAGGTTTTAGATGAAAAATAAATCAGCCTGCAGACATTTTCCTATGTTAAATAGGCTCATATCGTAGTGTATGTAATTGAGACATGCATAAACGGTTAGGTCTCACTGTCCCGATTCTAGCAATATATGGTTGCTAAGGGATTCGTTTAAAAACAAAAAAAGTTATGGCCGTAAAATGCAAACATTGAGTCATTTCAACTCACTGGGTCGCAGCCGGAAGCCATGTTTCATCGATTTCACCTACAATTTTTCTGTCGTGGTGTCCGCCACTAAAATGTTAATATCTGCGCTTAGAATCGACTTACAGGCTTAAATGAGGTACCATTGGATTTGTAATTTTAATTTTCATCTAGCTGTTATAATTTCGTAAGTAAAAACACAAAAAATAAAACTTCACTACCATCCCTAGTATTATTATGAAATTAATATATATATATATATTGTGTGTGTGTATATACAAACACAAAAATATTCCTATGTATATGTATACATATCTAAATATAATATATATATATATATATATATATATATATATATATATATATATATATGTGTGTGTGTGTGTGTGTGTGTGTGTGTATTAGGGCTGTACCGAATATTCGCTTCGTATTCGCTTCGGGGCCGAATAGTGGACCTATTGACTATTCGGTATTCGGCCGAATAGTTGCGGTCGGGCCGAATACAAATAGTAGTTGCCTTACACCAGCTTCTGCATACACGGCCTTAAAACTGACAACATGGAACGATTGGTTTTGTTGAAAGCTAATGCAGCTTTCATGCATTAACTAAGCTGTCAGTGACAATTTCCAAGTTTAGTTACTTGTTATTATACTTAGGATTCTTTCATTTCTAGTTATTAGTTACCACAAACTGACTGAAGAATGCAACACATAAAAATGTTTTTAAATGTTTACTATTCTGTACGAATACTAACTAGACATGGAAAGAATATAAACTCCGGCCACAACCAAGTCGACAATATGAAAATCAAACGAACGGAAACATATAAGTACTTGGGTGCAAACTTCAACTGCTTCAACGTGCTGAAAGAAGAAATACAATCTAGAATATAATCTAGAAATAAAGTATATTATGCCCTTCAACATCTGCTAAAGTCAAGTTCGAGAGAAAATGTCCAGCCAGACCTGCAAACAACTGGTGTCACAAATTGTGAAGATAAGGCCAGCTAGAGAAATGAATGGAGATGAGTGATATCTGCAGCAGTAAACCTCAAGGGCTCAGAATGCTAAAGAAGATGACTATTCTGTGCTACTTTATGTGAAGTAAAAGTTTAGCGTACATTTGACATGAATTTGTGTGTGTGTTTTTGTTTTGTTTTTTAGATATATATTTATACACTATTCGTATTCGTATTCGGTTGTGTGTGGAGCCATTTAGGGATGTGTTCCACTACTCTGTTTTCAAGCTGGCTGTCCGTTCGACTAATGTAAGTCAACTGACACTTACATATAAATTGAAAATTCAACTGGATTTAGTGTACTGAGATAATGGTTCTTTAACAGGCGGAGTAGAAACGGGAGTGCCCTTGTACATCAGCACTGGGACAGCAGCAAAAAACGTTTCACCGATAGCTGTTTTTGGTAGATCATGCAGACATCGTTTCCTCGAAAAGTTAGTTGGATAAATGCTTGCAGTATTGGTGCTGTAATTTCACTGGTTGGAATTAGGCGCCATTCAGTGGCATTTGATGAAGCCTATGGGTTGCCTATTTTGATGTAAAGTTGTCTTGATGGTTTCAGTTTCTGTGGCAAGTGTATCTTCGGTACACATCTGTCTGGCAAGGTTAAACAAGCTTCTTACTTGACCGCGCTTAAAATAAATGGGAACTAAACTGTAAAAGCTTCAGTACTGGTCAGTCTATTTATCTAGTATTATGAATACGCTTTGATTTGATTTGATTTGATTCAAGAACCGACATCACAGCACCCGAGGCATTCCCATAAGCGCTCCGTCTTCATTTTCAGCAGCCAGCGAAGGACGAACGACGAAATACTAATGGAAAAAAACGACCAGTAGCTTTCTGATTTAAATGTCCGTCTTGCCTTTCCTCGTGAGCCTTGAGCTTCTGCCAGAACCTCTCGTCACCCAACTGCATCAATCTCACCAAACTGTGGTGATCCATCTGCTCCTCCGCATTGTACACGCTCTCCCACAAGGCACTAACCACGTCTGCCCTATCATGTAGCAGTAATCCACCAAGTTGTGTAGAGCCAGCCAGTCTGTCCCCCTGTTCATTTCCCAACACACTGGCGTCACCCGGTAAAAAAATCCAGACAATACTCCTCACTCGTGTCATCCGCAGCGAAGCATGCCACTCTGCACGAAGCATCCTGTTCTGATTTTCCTCAGCATGCTTTCTGAATCAGTTACAATTACAATGTGTGTGTGTGTCGTGTTCTCTAGCCAGCGGAAAGCTGCAGTGACCGCCCCCACCTCCATTCTTAAGCTGGATGTTGTGGTATCATATGCTAGGCTCTCCTGCACCAAACAAACTCGACCATTAACTTTTGCTAAAAAGCCCCATGCACTTCTTTTGCCTCTTGGACAAAGAACCGTCTGTTGTAAATGATCAAAATCCTCTGAGCGAGCCATTATCTTGAATTAATTGCTGAATTTCCCACCTCTGTGGCACCTGCTGGCCAGTCTCTGCATTCCCGGCTCAGCGTGATTATGACTCTACACAAGTCTGACTGCCCAGGTGGCACTTTGACCCACTCCTCTCCTCGCCTAATGTTCTCAAGGATGCAAACCTGTCTGATTGTGTCTTCTGCCTGAGCCATCCATGACCTCCCTCTTATCAGCCGCTGACCCTTAACTGCACCCGGAGCTTCATGCAGAGGGTGGGTCTGTGTCTGCAGCTACCCTGAGATATGACTTCGCCTGCATCACCTGTGCCTACTGCAACCGTCGGCAAACCAAGGATGTATCGCATACACACCACTGGGCTGTCTCTGGTGCCAACCCAGAATGACCCGCATAGCCCGAGTTCTGTATGCGCTCTAGTTTCTCCATCTGACTCTTTGAGAACGTAAGCAGTCCCAGGCCATAATCCACCACTGACAGGATCAGGTGCTGATATAGTGTGAAAATCATTCTCTGCTCTATGTCAATTGCAGCCAAAGTCTTAAGTGCACCAAGTCCTTTTTGGCATCTCGTCACAACACTCTCCACATGGTGCTTAAATGGCAGGCTCCTTTCAAATGTAATTCCCAGATACTTCAGTTTGCTCTCTCTGTTGACGTCTCTACCATCTATCGTGAGACTTGGGACATTAGTTTTAACGATTCTGTTGTTCAGAGAACACCACAAAACAGACGCCTTTTCCGGGTGGACGACAGCCTTCATTTCTGTACACCACTCAGTCACTTTGTCTACTGTCGCTTGTAGCTCCTGGGCTGTTTGCTCCCTCTCATCCCCCTGCCTAGATGCAAGTATATCATCCGCAAAAGTCAGTATCCTTCCAACTCCTGGTGCTTCTAGGCTTGCAATCTTGCTCGTATACACGTTGAAGAGCACAGGCGAGATGGCGGATCCCTGTGGCAGTCCTGGGACCAAAGTACATGGTTCAGAGGTCCATGAGCACAGTCGGAGAGCAACCCGACGTGAATACAGGACAGCTGCAACCCAATTCACCAGCCATGGATTGACCTCCTTCTCCCTCAGTGCAGTCATTAAGATGTCGTATCTCACTCTGTTATAAGCATCCTCGAGATCCAGTCCTACCGCCATAGTTTCCTGTCTGTTCTGGAACCCTTCATAGACGTCAAAAGCAAAAGTGGCCGCATTTGCCCAAGTGTCCTTTCCTGACCTGTAACTTCCCAGACCTCTTGGGAGAAGCTTTACCCTTTCCAAAAATTCTTGTAACTTTACAGCAACTATCTTCTCTAAGACCTTCCCAAATGTGTTTTGTAAGGTGATGATTCTAAAGCCACTAAGCTTAGAATGATCTTTAAAAGGTTTTGGTAGTGGGATTAGATAGCTGTGCACCCAGTCTTGCGGTACTAATGCTGTCTTAAGACTCTGGTTAAAACAGTCGGCCATCTCTGCCAGGTCTACATCGCTCAAAGCCTTCATGTGACCATACCTGACACCATCAGACCCTGGTGCAGTGTCTTTTGCTTTTTTCAAAATTTGTTTGATATCTTCCACTTGTATCATGTCTTCATAATGCATATTTTTCAAGGTGCCAGCTAACTCCTTTCTAACTGCATCTCTGATGTCTACATCATTATAATCTGTCTGAGCTATAAACCTATAGAAAAAAGCCTCCCCTTTCTCCTTGTCTGTTGTCACACGCACACCATCGTCTCTACAAATTGTTCCGACTGTCATAGGCCGATCTGTTCTTTGCATCTGCCTTTGCAGTTTCCAGAATTTCCCCAATGTTTTATCGCCTCCCATGTCATTCACAAAAGTTTCCCACTTTGCTCTTTTGGCCTCTGCAGCACAGCGCTTGAAAACCTCCACCTTATCTCTTTTCACTTTCTCCGCCATCTCCACTTCCTCTCGTGATTTTGAGGGTGTCTGTCGTACTTTCTTTAGCTGCTTCACTGCGGCTGTCTTTGCCTTCCATGCCTGTTCTAGTCTGGCAGTTCTTTTGCATGCTCCCTGTCTGAGGCGTCCAAGTAGGTTGTTGGTCCACTTATACTGGAAGGTCTTGCGTGCTCTCCCAACCTTAACCTTACTGTGTTTAGAAATCAAGACTGAACATGGTAGGTGATCACTCCCATGGTCATTCAGGACAGTCCATTTAACATCTAAAACCGACGACTGAGAGACAAATGTCAAGTCAATGGCTGTGTCTGCATCTCCAGACCTCATTGCCATTCTAGTCGGCCTCCCATCATTGATGCAGACCATATCGGAGTCAACCATGGCCTCTGCAAGAGCAATTCCCTGTCGGTTTTCTTCACTGCTGTCCCATTCTCTGTTCCTAGCGTTGAAATCCCCACAAAAGAGTAACCTATCACCTGGCAACTCCTCTAATTCCTTGAGCCAGCTCCATTGTTCACTTCTGACAAAACAGTCTACCGTGGAATATATATTTATGAGGTTCCAACTTAGGCCACCAATTTCCACCTGTATCCCTTGAACCTCTCGTCCACTGTGGTTCCACTGGCTCAAGTCAAGCACCGCATGCTTCACTTCCTCCTTTACCACTAGACCTTGTCCATGTATCTCCTGTCCAACAGGGTTTATATAACTGACGTACCCCGGGCAATGATATATTTCTGTATTTAACTCCTGGAGCATCATGACATCAAAATCAAAAATCAACCTCTCCAGTACAAGACCTCTCTGCCTAGCATCCGACAGTTCCAGTATCCTACTCTTACATGATTAAAGCTCAATCTCTCCGCTTTTCGCCTTGTTCTCCTAGCACCTGCCCTCCTATTTCTATGCCTTCTTCTCTCCCCATTTCCTCCTCACTCCCTCTTCACTAACCGCTGAATAATGTGTCAAGCGCAGAGCACGTGCCCTGTAGCTCCGGCGACGATTCTTATGCATATTTTTAAAATCCATACGAAAAGATAGAGTACTGCAGGAAATGACCGGTCGCCCTAGTATTGCCTGCCTGCTAGGGAAGGGGCAATGGATGTCCTGTAGGAGTCCATACGCCTGGTGCCACACGCACGCCCGAAAGACGTCCAACGTTCACGACCAGCTCACCCGTGGCCATCCAGTTCCTCAGCACGTTGGTCCACCTTGAACTTGGGGGTTTAAATTCAGAGTTTGCCGTCTCCTAGATGGACTGCTGTGCAAAGCTAACGGGTTCCATCTACCCGGACTTCTCCCAAAAAGAAGGCACCATTTTGCTAAATCCCATAGACGTTAGGAAACTTTGTGCACTCTTAAACATCTGCTGCACTGTGAAGCCTTTGTTGACAAGACTCTTCCTGAAGTTAAATATGAATACGATAGACGTAGCAATTTCTCTACTGTTAAGCATTCGTAGTTTTCTTTACCGTATCAAGATCTATTTTCTGTAGGATTTTTACTTTTAGCGCCTATCTGCTTTATCATGCCCGAATCCTATGTTATTGCTTGCATGTTTTATACTTGCTGTTTCTCTTACTGTAAACATTTAAAAAAATAGAAAACAGATCGTTAATATTGCAAAACAGTACGGCAATTTAAACACATTTTTGAACTGAATGTTTCGGTTGAATATACGCTGATCGTTGACGCGAAAGTATAGATGTCGAACGCTTGCATCGAAAAACGTTAATGTTAAAAACAATAAATTCCTAGTTTAACCACCCGGATGAAGTGAGTTTTATAATTAGTAAAGTTTAACTTTATTTTTTACATACTTAACAGAAAAAAGCTTGGGGGTGGGGTTGGGGGGGGGGGGGGGGAGAGATTACGAGCAGCTTTGGAAGTTAAAGTTAACTATAATCGCAATATATACGCGTTACCCGATAATTATTTCTACAACAACTGCAGGGACCAACATTTATTCGTATTTTCGCATAAACTAAGTATTCCTTTTTAAGCGAGCTGGTGTTAACGGGGTGGGGGAGGGGTGTTAATATATATATATCTGTGCGTGTGTGTGTGTATGTATGTTTGTGTGATAGATGATTACAACATGCACCAACTCTCACCCGTGTACCCCCCAAATAGAAATTTTGACATAGTTAGCAACACCCCTATATTGGTTCTGCGCCGGTTGTTCAGTGCGCCTAGATCTGGTGCGTCTATTCTGAGTGAATATTAGCTTTCATAAAGCATTTATTTTGTCTACTGTTTAGTTACTTGTCAATTTGACTCAGTGTTACTGAGTAGATAGAACTCATTCCTACCGTTGGTTATTGTAACGTAACATATTTGATGAACTATTTTCTACGCTGCACCTAAATCCTCTTCCGTTGATATATAGTCCTTAGATAATGACATTTCAAAGCCATTAGCTGTGATCTACGGCGTGCTGTAGTCATAGCATTGCTATTCTTTCCACTGAGACACGCAGGACACAGTGTATTGTACCGTGCCTTATATAAACTAAAAATAGTTCTTTGTGTTGAACGACAGCCTCATTGCCCAGATATCACGGCAGGCTATACTTGGGTCGTATTAGCTCCGCCCAAAGACAGGCCGAGACAACCAAAGAAAGACACTTTGAGCATTCCTGGTTCTCATCCCTCGGTGTCTGTAGGTTAACAGTTGCGAACGCTGTTTGTAATTCCGAGATACCAGCTGCTGGTCATTTGGCAGCTGACCGCTTTGTTGTCAAAAATGCCATACAGAACGACTGAGAACCGATATTTCAAGGACAGTGACACACTACTAAAGTTAACATTCCCTAGTAAAATCCCAAATAGCCAAGTGCAATGCTGTGACCAGGTTCTGCAACGTCCTGTAAACGATATGTAACAATTTTTTTTTTTTTTTTAATAGGAGGATAACAAGACATGTTATAGTAAGTAAAACCGGCCAGAATGATGTTCACAACATCAAACATCCACTGACTGACGTTCAACCCCACAAGGGCTGCAGAAAGCGGTTGACACCAGTAACACAAAGTGCCACCATTCGGATGAGAATTACGCGGGCACAAGTCCCATAAATACCGTTCAACCATTGTGTTTTATTAAGGACAACAGCAGGGTGGGGCTTTAAATAACAAACAACTGCGTCCCATGTTGCAGCGTGAGTGGTCGGCTAACACATTCTCAGTCGAGTGTCAATGGGTTTATAAATATATGGAGGTAACACCATATGTCCGATGTTTTATTTGTGTGAAGGCGTTCTTTATTTGTTTAAGAAGGTTTTCTTGCTTTATTATTACAGCAACGTTGTCAGAGATAGTCAAACAAAGCTGACAAGAAACCTGAATGCGCGATTTTCAATCTCATCCGGAAATCACATTGAGCGATAAACACCTGGTGACACAAAGTGCCACCATTCGGAGGAGGATCACCCGGGGACAGGTGTCAGAAACCCATAGGCTCTGTTATCTTAGAGCTTCCGGCAACTGTCAGGGTTGGGCTTACTAATAATAATTAAAAAACAGCGTCCGATATTGGTATGCAGTGTCCTACAGCCCTTACTACAAACCTTAAAGAAGAATAGGAAAGACGTCAGCTAACATTAATGAAAAGAGAGGAACGAAAAATGTGCGCGCATTTAATGTTTGTATGTGTTTCTTGTATGTACCTTACTTCTTAAAACCAGCTCCTCTCTGTGATTATTAGATTGAATCTTTGTCTTCAGCACACAGTCAAATTATCAGTAAATGCGCCAATTGCAGCCTTGAAAACATTTGGCAGCAGGAGAACAATATGCACCAAATTATTAGATCAATAGGGATCGCAAAACATTTTCATTATTAACTTTTGTTATAGTGTCATTTTTCCAGACTATCATATTAGCACGTTATCCTCTGTTCGTAGTTTTTTTTTTTTTTTTTTCCTAATAATTTAAAAAAAAAAGTGTTATTTAAGCAAAGTGAATGCTGAATTTACTTCTGTTACCGTTATCTGAGAAGTTTGTCAGATAATCAACTGTCCAGATGTGGGGAAAACCTGTGTAGCATAAAGGACTTATCTGCAAATGTCCTGCACACATTAGCTTACAATGAAATCGATAACGATAACGTCATAATCGTGTAGATAGAAACGGAAGCATTAGCTCTAATCTACTCCAAATTCAATCAGCTCTCATGATGAAACAAATGAAATCATGATTTTCAGATTAGTTTAGACATATTATCCTGAGGTAGAGAGCGGTGGCAGCTGATGCACTGCGGAACTTCAGCACCTCATTTTTCTCTTAATATTATGGATAATACTCAGCAGAATGATTAAAAAAATATTTACTTTATAAACCTTAAGCTTGATGGTCAAAACCCTTCCACAGTTCGTGAACAAGTCACATCTTTGTTATGGAACTGTAAGCTTCACAGTTCCATAACACGGTGTTTTTGGCTGCTGGTTACGTTTACACATATCCGGGATAGTAGGCCGCACATGAGATGGAGGGCCAACTGTCTAAAATACGCTCATGGTAATGGTAATGGTAATCTCAATTTTAAAATCATAGCAAACAGGTCCAGCCATAGTTACTCCATTAAATGCCCATTTTTAAAAACTATACACAGTCTGCAGTCACAGCAACACTAGTATCAAACACACGCATTATATGCAAAAGGCAACCGTCAGACGTGCCAACACTAACGGTCTGACACTAGAAATACAGTTCATCGTTTTTTCAGCAGTAGTTACAACAAATCACTAGTTGTACAGGCAAAAAATCGTATAAGGCCCTACCAGGAACATGACACTCGCCGCTTTCTGATTCAGCTCACAGTGTCGCATAATGCATTCAGAATAGTAGCTCGCGACGGAACTATATCCTTTACTTTTAGTCTACACATGGAGAAAATTTAACACATAAATATTGTCAGAAGCAGAATCTTGCCTCGGCTAAAAACAGTAAACTTGTCTATAAGATATATTTACCGGAAGTCTCAAAAACACAGTGCGCACCGATCTGGATGTATTGACTTTTTCGGGAAAGTAAAACAAGAAAAATCTACTTCTTTTCTAAATGAATATATAGAGCTTAAATGTAGCATTAAGGCTATTATATATATAGACATAAAACATGTTGAATATCAAGTTGATGACAATTTTTTTAAATATTTGGTTCTTTTAGCACACAATTAAAACATTGTCCAGTGCAATAGCCCCAGTAATGATAGCTACGATTTGGCAGACACAAAAACATTGCATATGCCCAGCTAACTGGCGGAACGTGCAAGAGATAAGGCGCCTTGTTATACATCAGCAAGTGTAGCGTAGATGGACAGTAAAGTGAGTTTATTTTACTGTAGAGTTCGGTTATCTGACTGACTAAAGTGCAGTATTACCATAGATTGGAAATAACCGTAGACGGAGGGATAGAAGTTATTCACTGGGGGCAGGCAGGAAGAGAATACGTTTGTTTATGCAGTATGAATTGACTATCCAGATCTGAGTAGACTGAGGAACTGAGATGAGGATGGGAAAGGAAATCGTACAACATGAACCTACCATCGAGAAAGAATAATCTCATTAGTGCCGGAGAGAAATATTAAGCATTAGAAAAAGAATTGCAGGTGAAGTTAGGACACACAACATTGTAGGTAGTTAAGGCAAGATGTGTACAAGAACCGTACGTATCGAAACTTGAAGATGTGACTTCAGCAGATTATATTGACTAATGTACTAACAGTTAGGTTTATTTGATGCTAAGCTCGGTAATATAGAGAGTCCTGAGCTAGAATTCCTACAATAATGTTAACTTTGCTCATCACTCATCCAGTGATATGACAAGACAGAGGTGCTCATTGGGCGTCTTAGGAGAAGAGCATAGTCAGGCGCCACCATGATTTATTCAGCGACCATGGTGGACTCCAGAGGTGGAGCAAGGGTGGAAAGTAAAAAGGTAAGAATTGCAGAGAGTACGAAGGTTGACTCTTTTTTCTACAAGATAGCATGAGAACAGTAGCGGAAGATGAGAAGAGAGCCAAGATTGACCAGTTCAAGTTGTCTGCCGCAAATGCTAAAAATAAAGTTAAATGAGAGCAGTTCGTTAACGAGATTTTGGGAGGTACAAAAATGGTTAAGTTCTAGAAACTGCGTAGGTAGGTGAGCCGAAAGGAGAGGCCCACCACAGTTGGTACGATTTACTGTGACCATGACCTGAAAACTGACAGCAAGAAGAATTTAGACCTTTTTGAAAAGTTTTTGGTTTTTGTTTTTGTTTTTAGAGCGACAGATAGGAATAATAGAGCCATCAGACGTGCTGTTGTTAGTGATTTCTCTAGAATATTTAATTAGAAAAAAAAAAAAAAGCTATTCTAATCCGCCAGATTGCTACTACTATGTTCCAGAGAAAGGTAGTACTCAGATGTGGTAGCTGGTCCTCAGAACCTAAAACGATATGTCCAGGCTTGCCTCAGGAATCACTGCTGTCACCAATCTTGTTCAGTGTCTATACGGTGATAATCAGTAAGCAGCAATTGAATGGCAAGGGAAGAACATTATCATTTGCCATGGACATTTTGATACACTGACAAGGACGCGACAGACAGGAGACCGCCAGCACAGTGCACAACGAACTAGATCGAACTGCCGCCTCGTGTGATGGTTCCAATGCCTACGTCAATCCTTTGAATGCATTAGTGACGTGATTTTCTTTAAACAATCACATTGTGAAGACAGACTTACCAGAACTGCAAATGGGTCATAGTGTGTTTTGATCAGAACCAACGAGAAGACATATTTCCGTGTGAGGTTTGGTCACAGCTTGCTTTTCAGGGAACATGTTGACCATGTGATAACAAAAGCACGCAAAGGTCTATCTGCAAGAAAGGTTAGGGCTGCTTCCAATATCAAGCAAAGACCTCTGTACTACGGGCTGGTCCTTTCCCTCATTGGATATGCTCAAGCCTTCCTCACTCTCAGTGCTACACAAATTGAACGACTTGAAAGGGTGCAAAATGAAGCCATGCCTATTATTTTGGGATGTACAAAAGACACTTCCTGTGTAGCAACGAGATTTCTGCTTGACTTTCCATCCATAAACTACAGAAACAGGATCTGGAGGGCTCGGGCATACCTTAAAATATGTGCTGATAAGAAACACAGTCTGCATCAAGGGCTTTTTTTCTGAAAAGGGTGACAGGCTGAAGAGGAGAAAATCATGGCTAGGTCGGGCAGAAGATGTTATGAAGCAAATATGAAGCCTAACTGGCATCACACCTGATGCAGAGTGGATACCCGTGCCTCATGCATTCATTTGTACATTTTCCAATATTGTCACACTAACTGGCAAAGCAGAAAGCAAAATCCTTTTGCTGTCAATGCAGAGGTCAACGCTCTCGTCGGTAAAAATTCAGACGAGGCAAATGTACTGATCTACACAGACGGATCCGTTAGACGCCAACAAAGAAGCGCATTGTCGTTGACAGCAAGCTCAGTTGGCAGAACAAAGAAGACAACGGCGCTTTCTCCGTGATAACCAGTGGGATGACGATGAAGGTGATGGCAGTAACGCAAGCGTTCGCCTGTCTCAAAACACAAAGCTACACCCGCGTATGTGTACTCAGTATTTCAATGAATATTATCCTGAGGTTTCAGGCAGCTTTGGTGTGAAGGCAATTGCTCGAATCATTAAACAAGTCCTAAGTGCGTGGAGTCACCCTAATTTTCGCAGGCGTCGATAGAAACGAAAAACCAGATAAGCTGGCTGGTTTTGCTATCTCTACGACGGTCAGCCTATGAATCATGCTGATATTATGAATGCCCTCTGAGAAATGGGAAGGGTGGATGACTTTGAGGGCAGTGAATCCACATCACTGGCAAGGATAGTAGACTTGGGAGTTACTGGCAAGATTGGAATGCACTGGCTGGTGACTTGGGAATCCACATCACTGGAAGGGATGACTTGGGAATCTGATGGCAGACTTGGGAATCCACATCACTGGCAAGGATGGTAGACATCACTGGAGGATGGTAGACTTGGGAATCCACATCACTTGCAAGGATGGTAGACTTGGGAATTCACTGGCAAGGATGGTAGACTTGGGAATCCACATCACTGGCAAGGATGGTAGACTTGGGAATCCACATCACTGGCAAGGATGGTAGACTTGGGAATCCACATCACTGGCAAGGATGGTAGACTTGGGAATCCACATCACTGGCAAGGATGGTAGACTTGGGAATACACTAATGGTAGACTTGGGATATGAGCAAGGATGGTAACTTGGGAATATGAATATTAAGATCGGCATCGAGACGTTCAATAGACACATCGGAGGACTTGTTAACAAAGAACTGGTACTAAGTTTATACTAAGGGGAGGATGTGAGCAACTATGAATATGTTCGGAGTGCAATGATGATACCCAGCTAAATAACTAAGTAAGTAAGTAATATAAAGAGAGATAATTCACTAAAATATCTAGAAATTACTCGTGTCTTTTAAACACAATGTGGAAGATGTAGTGTTAAAAATAGGAAAAGAATTGAATGTCATGAAGGTGATGAGGTCAGATAATATGGAACAGTAAATGCTCTATACGCTCTACCACTAACTGATTATTTCGGTGATGGAGTCTGGTCTATGACTGCTAACATTGTCAGAGAAGCTGGATAGCATTCACAATGAAGTTATGCGAATCAGTCTGGGGTGTACACGAGACACACCAATTGTGTACATGTGGCACATACTTGCATTACCATCTGTTTATGAGACATTCAAGGTTTTATAAGATAAAATATACTTTAAATTCGCAGGGACCGGGGATATATTCTGAATGAGACCTTATAGATAGCATAGGACAACGGCTGAAAAAAAGGTGGCTCTTGGAGGCACAGGCATTTAGTCACGATCAGAACTGTTTGTGCTAGTGACAAAATAGCGGATGATGAAGAATGTGTTACAGTGCTGTTCGGACAACAAGCGTGCACAGTGTGATAGTTACCTTGGGACCGAGAGTGCCGGGAATGGATAGTTGGTAAAACAGAGTCAACGGTGTAAGAGCTGATCAATGAAAATTCACGTCATTATATATACATATGGTCCGTAGTGAGAGGTAAGAAGACTGGGTTGGGTTTTATAGCAAAGGCGAATGGACACTGCTTGAAAAGATAAAATCGTACAACGTCACTTCATAAAGTAAGAATGGAGATGGGGGCTGTAACGACAGTTTTCTGATGGCTTGAGAACAGCACGACCCGTGCTGTTGTGATTATAACAGACTCACAGAGCATGCTTCGAAAAATTGAAACAGGTTTCCGGGGCGTAGAGCGGCTTGCAACATTTTCAACATTGAAGAGGACTTTAATCAGGCTGCAACCGGTACTATTAGCATATCAACTCTTTGTCGGTTACTGAGGAAAGGAGACGAACCACGTGTGAGAATGTCCTGAGTGCAATGATGTCAATTACTGATTCATTGATTTATTCATTCATTCAATATTCACTCATCGAGTACCAGCATGTCTATAAAAACGAGTCCAACAGAATACACCCGTCGCACCATTATTGTGAAACAAGTTTTTTGTTCTTGTTGTTAACTTTCATTTGACGTGAATAACAGTGTTGCAGTTGGTTACCTTTCTCTGCACATAAGTTTCAGAGAATGCGGATAATGTTCCATTATTTATTTAATGGATTTAGATGAAACCTTAAGCTATACTGTTTATGGACAACAATTTCACTGGTACTTCGGGATTGTAAGTTTGCTATTGCTCAACAGCTGCTCTTGGTCAACTGTGTAACGTGTGTTTGTATTTTAAATCATGTTAGTTCTTCTTTCTTGTCAGCATTGCGCAATCCATCCCTAGAGTTTATCGGGCATTGTATTGTTTTCCCTAGGCAATTTTACATTCAGTAGTTTTCTAGTACTTTTTCAACTATTGGTTGCTTCATAACGTTGCAAACATCAACTCAAGACAGATGGCTATTTAATCACTGCGAACTGACCGATTCCTGATCTGTAGGGATTGAGAAATCTACTAACAGTCCTCAAGCCACAAACGTTGACTTTAGGCAAATAAAAACCACTCAGGGGAAAGATAATAATAAATACATACTTAGGTGTGAAGCAACACCATCGATAATTTACTGATTGCTTATATGATGATTGAAAAAATCGACATCATAGCACACCGGGATCCCTATGGGTGCTTAATCTCCCACAGCAAATGTCTTACGGTGTAGATTCTAATTGTTCCCTTAGCACACTGATTATAAACACAACGTTCTCATCATCTCTTGCTCCCATCCTTGCCGGATCCACACCTAAGTCTTCAAACAATAGACTGGAAATGATAAGTGACAAGTGATCTTGTGTTAACAAGGATACATTCCTTATGCAGAGTGACCGAACGATTGACTACTTTATTTTATATATTACGGTTTGTATCAATCTCCGGGAGGCTTTAGAGGCCATTAAAGTAGAGTTATGAATAACTACTCACGTATTTACTCATCAAAGGAAATGGGAAAGATTTTACACCACAAGGCGCGATCAACAAGCTGAAATCGATAGCCACACTGAGATTCAACAACGTCATTGGGGATGTGGAATACACCCAGTTCTGCGGGGAGACTGAAAAGGAGTAGGAGGGTGTGCTAAGCCGTCTGAAGGTTATGGTCTTGATTTGTACTTATGTCGTTCGTTTATCGTTTGGGGTCGTCGCTAGGGTTTCGGAGGTTGGGCTTAATGCGACGTCCTCAATCTGCAATAAAGTATAAGTAGAAGCTAACCCACAGGAAAGTGTCTTCCCCTACCCCAAAAAATGAAGACTGGTCTCTAAACGATTACAATTATTTTGATTCTTTTCATTTACACACAAGATAGTGTTCTATTGCGCTGTGAGGAGGAACTGGACTTACAGCCCATGGCGAGTGTGACTGGCAAAACCTCGCCCGCTTAAGAAAGGTATTCCACAATGATAGCATGTGATTTAGGACAATTGTTGTTAACAATTGTGTTTATACTTTTTCTTTTCAGGCGTTGAGCTCTCACCTTTTCTGCAGTCATTTCTTTCTTCATTCCCATTCCCTTTGATGTGCCCCTTCCACTCAACACGGTTTATGGCATTTTGTTGGTCTATAAACGAATATGGCTAAAGACAACGCACCAGTTGCATGTCAAGCATAGCAAGGGAAGTAATTAAGTAAAGGCAACTGTATCCTAGTCTGCATGGAACAGTTTCTAGAAAAAGAAAGGACACAGAATAAACCCCTTTGCAATGCCCAAAGTACGTGTCGTGAAAATGCAACAGAATGCGCATGCGCAACAGCTTGTACAAGATGGCCGCAACACTGTTAACATGCACCGTGAAAAACCAGTGAGTTTTTTTTTTTCGCAAAGAGTGTTAAACCGACTGAAATATATATATATATAAAAAAGAAAGGTTCACCACGGAGACAGTTGTTTTGTCAGAGGAAAATGTATGAATGGGTGGAGAGATTTAAAAATGGAACGAATAGGTATAATTGCTGTAGAAGTCCACATGATTCACGGTGCTGCATACAAAACTGTTCGTGGCGACTGTGGGGAAAGAAAAATGTGTAGCAGATGGCTTCAAATGCAGATGTCTGGGGGAATAGAAGCACTACGCAAACGATTTGCATAAGACCATTTGAGCCGTCATGCACGCAAAGGACATGCTTTTTCTACCTAGAATTATGAAAGCTGCTGAAACTTGGGGGAACTATTATGAACCAGAGAGTTGGATACAGTCAATGCAGTGGAAGCATAGGCGTCACCGCCACCTAACAAAATATTTAAGATATAGGCTTTTTCTGGGAAAGTCATAGTAACTGCTTTTTTTTCCCTGGTATACCAGAAAAGAAGCCAAACTCTGACTAGTGCTCGTTACAGTGACACATTAGCGAACAAGCTACAGTCTACGATCCAGTCAAAACCTGTGAGTCTTCCTCCCTATGGGAGTTTTGTTGCTGCAAGATGACGCCTCTCCCACAAGGCTGAGCATACACTACAGACACTGCAGTTTGAAGTATTGAAACATCCTATTGGTTTTGCCCACTAAAAGAACATTTGCGGGGTGAGAGGTTTACAGAAGACAGTGAGGTGATGTTGGTGGTGCAAACTTGGTTATTAGCTATACCCAAAAGCTTCTACCTGGCGGGCATTCACAATCTTGTGGATCGGTTGACAACTTGTGTTGCAATGCAGGGAGACTATGTCGAGACAGCACACATAATTTTTTCTTCGGCTGCTTTTAAAATCTTATTTATGCAAAAGCCTTTACGTACTGTTTTTATATATAATGCTATATAGTTATGCTAGCTTCATATTTTGATAAGAAAATTGGCACTTGAGGGGTCATATAGTCAACTTCAAGTCGGTCACCTTATTTCCCTGCACATATCCTGGTCTTCACGTTTAGACTAGGTGGACAATGTAACCAAAGTCAATTTCCCCCCTAAAATCTACCCCAAGACATACTGACCAGGCGAACGTCTAGCCAGTAAGCTACAACTGCTCTCGAAGTAGCATTTTAGAAAAAAAAATCACCATAAATGCAGGGCTGTAAGAATGCATCACTATGGACCCGAAAGAAGAGACTGACTGTGAGCTATATGAGATACACTCTAAGAAAACAAGCTTGCAGCGTAAGCAGTCATATCTTTATCTGCTTGAGTTTAAAGGAACACTGAAGATTTGCGGATAACAGATTAGTTAAACACACATACACACACACACACACACACACACACACACACACACACACACCACAGAGCGAGAGAGAAAGAAGAAAGAAAGAAAGAGAGAGAGAGAGAGAGAGAGAGAGAGAGAGAGAGAGAGAGAGAGAGAGAGAGAGAGAGAGAATTTGTGAAACTGAATTCAGAGATAGAAACATATTATACAGACACTGAAGTAATTCTGAGGCAAACAACGACTACTGAACGTTAACGCATTCGAATCCACATCGAGTGTGATTTGCTATAACATTGACAGTGATTCCCAATTCGATACAGCCGAGGAAATGTACGAGGAAATGTTCCGAGATACAAAGGCGATTTACGCGATATTGACACTGCGTTCGTCGAGTGCCCATTGAAAATCGAATGTGGATCTAGTATCATATTCGTATGTGTTGTTAATATATGAAAGGCAGGAAAAACAAAGCCTGAGATCTGTTGTGGGGATATATGCTCAACTGGTAGCCTAAACAACCAAGACTGATTAAGATTAAGATAACATTTACTTTTTATGTATACTCTCGACGCATTTGGGCGGAAATATCATTAAGTACTTTCACAAATACGTCAGAGAGCAGAAGCTCTTTCCTGGAGTAACTTCATTTCTGGGATGTTGAGTTGACATCATTGGTTGTCTGTTTGAGCGCCCTGGTCCCGAGAATAGCCTCTAAACGATGATGGCAAGGCTTCAGGGAAGAATACACTAAAGGGAAAATGCTGGCAAAGTGGGTCACTCGGTTTGCGTCGCGTCATAATAAAAGAGTGGCAGCCCTTGCCTGGGCCAGCTATTAGTGGATTTGCTGCTAGCCTGCGCACCGGGGCCCTAGTATTTGTTGAGGGGGTGGGCGGGGGGGGGGGGGGGGGATTTTACTGACTGACCCTTAACAAGCATGTTGTCGATGCTACTTATTGAGATGTGTTGAAACATTTAGTGCCGGGGTTAAAAGCACAGGTATCGCAGCCTAAAATTAAACAACACCACATTGTGCCAACTACCATTTTAAGGACGACCAGGAGACAGACAGGAGACAGGGAAGAAGAACAGGACAAAGACTCAGAATCAGCATGTGTTGTTTGTTGTATTGAAAGTTGTATAGTCAGTGTCAACCTGGCCAGTGTGTGTGTGTGTATCAGATTACTCCCTAGCAGGCAAACCCTCATTCGTACCTTGAAAAAGTGTGATCTCTTAAACATTGGAGACGCTTTTCAAAGTAACTGATATAATACTTGTTAGTGGGTTCTATTTGTGTCTTGGCAATAAAGTATTTTTTTTTTTAAATTCAGCACGTTACCCTGAGAAGGGTCCAGAAAATATCCAGGGAAATAAAGGTGATTTGTGTGATTTAACTATTTTGCCAGTCGAGTGTCGATTAGCCTGTATGTATGTGGGGGCAAATACTATAAGACCGATGTGCTAATGGTATATAATAGCCCTGAAATTTTTGTGAACTCTTTCGGCAGAGCAAAATGTAGTTCTTTTTCTTCTTTTACTTTAACCCGTGTATGCCCCTGGGGTTGAGCGTCGCGGGATAATGCAGAGGCCTGGATGAGTTCAGCAGAGACACAATGGGAGAGAAATAGTTAAACCAATAACTCAGATCGACAGAATTGATCTAACCACAGCCTGTGGTAAAAGACAGCGAGAACACTATATCTTCGTTCCAATGACCAACAATGGTATAGTGGGCTGTTTGATAGGCTTGTAATTGGAATATGTAAATTTAAACCAGTCGACACACAAATAAGTTCTGGGAATTTTGTCAGGAGAACAGTCAACGACGAAGACAATTAGCCATCCCACTTCATGTGCCGTAGACAAGAATTTATAAAGTCTCCAAGTCCACAAACCAAAGAAGTATATGTTATGAGACCTCAGAAGTAGAAACACAGGTGTCAAATAAGCCTGCATAGTTAGAGCAGTTACAAGCAAACAACTTTGGTTAATTGAACAAAAAAGTGTAGTTTCTCTTGCAACAACATACGCTTGTTATTCTAATGTAGATGAATATTACATTAGAAGTACCCGACGTAAGAACACACATATAATTGGAACTCACAGTGAAAGAGACAGTTCACATTACTGACGCTGACTTCTCGTGATTGCTAGTGGGTTCTGAAGCACACAGACGCCTCATTAACTCACTGGATAGTAGCGCCTTGGAAGCCAACAATAATTGGCATCCCAACCCTGTCTGGTGGTAAGATGTAGCTTGTCGGTAACGCAAGATAACGTTACATGAACTTTTACCAGCTTCTGCAGTGTATTTTATAGATATAATGTTATCCTCAGATTGAATAGACCAATCAGATCTCAATCCATTATATGGTAAATAAATTAAATGTACATAAAATAAAGACACAAAGATTAGGACAATATATTTCTTTTGGTGGGGTATTGTGGAAAGGGGGGAATGTTGTTCCATGGGTTCACACCTGCCCATTCTTCTCAACGGGTGCAGTTTCTTTTGGCAAAACACAATATTCTTTTGGTTTCTTAGACCCAGTAGTCGATTCCTTTCTCTGCTAAGACCAAATAGTCTTTTTTGTATAGCTAAGACCCAGTAGTCGATTACAGTATTGCTGAGACCAGTAGTTTATTTTTTTTGGCTAAGACACAGTAGTCGATTACATTATTGCTAAGACCAGTAGTCTATTCTTTTATTGCTAAGACCCAATAGTCTATTCCTTTTTTGCTAAGACCCAGTAGTCTATTACTTTATGGCTGAGATCTAGTAGTCTATTACTTTATTGCTAAGATATAGTAGTCGATTACTTTACTGCTAAGACGAGTAGTCTGTTACTATATTGCTTGGACCCAGTAGTCTGTTACGTTATTGCTGACACAGTAGTGGAATACTTTATTGTTAAGAACCAATAGTCTTTTTTTAATTGCTAAGACCCAGTAGTCGATTATAGTATTGCTAAGACCAGTAGTCTATTACTGTATTGCTAAGACCAGTAGTCAATTCCGTTATTGCTAAGACCCAATAGTCTATTCCTTTTTTGTTGTTGCTGTTAAGACCCAATAGTCTATTACTTTATTGCTGAACCAATAGTCTATTCCTTTTTTGCTAAGACCCAGTAATCTATTACTTTATGGCTGAGACCCAGTAATCTATTCCTTTATTGCTAAGACCCAGTAGTCGATTACTTTATTGCTAAGACCAGTAGTCTATTTTTTTTTGCTAAGACACAATAGTCTATTCCTTTATTGCTTAAATCCAATAGTCTATTCCTTTATTGATAAGACCGAATAGCCTATCACTTTATTGTTGAGACGCAATAGTCTATTCCGTTATTGCTAAGACACAGTAATCTATTACTTTATTGCTAAGACCCAGTGGTCGATTACTTTATTACTGTGAGCAGTAGTCTATTACTTTATTGCTGACCCAGTAGTCGATTACTTTGTTGCTAAGATTCAGTAGTCTATTACTGTATTTGCTAAGACTCAGTAGTCGATTTTTTTATTGTTAGGACCCAGTAGTGGATTACTTTATTGCTAAGACCCAGTAGTCGATTACTTTATTTACTAGACCTAGTTCTCTATTCCTATATTGCTACTATCCAAGTCCAGAATGCTGCTTACAAAGATATTAAATATATTACAGCAAACTACCAGAGTTTAAGTCTCAATAGCCAAAAGGCAGACAGGATGAAGCTACACTGGTTACATCCTGACAAGAAACCAGTAGAGGATCACCAAGCAGGCATTAAAATAATGCAAACATGGCAGTATGGAAAGTGAGATGAAACAACGAATTTCACAAACTGATGAAATTAACAATAAAAACAGCCTCATCAGGGCTTAAAAAAAAAGCACTTAATAGTTGGTTCACATTTGGAGAACGCCAAATATTTGAGTGATAAAAAGTGCACAGAAAATAGAGCTGATATGGAGTAGACCATGATGGTGATGAATGAAAGGTGGAGAAATAATATACACATGTGTACCATTTGGAAAGAGAAGGCCAATCACAGAGATGGGCGTAAGCGAGAGATATCAGCTCCAATGAATAAAGACAAGGAAGAAAAATAATTAGAAGGAGAAGACAAAGGAGGAGGAGGAGAAGAAGAAGAAGAAGAAGAAGAAGAAGAAGAAGAAGAAGAAGAAGAAGAAGAAGAAGAAGAAGAAGAAGAAGAAGAAGAAGAAGAAGAAGAAGAAGAAGAAGAAGAAGAAGAAGAAGAAGAAGAAGAAGAAGAAGAAGAAGAAGAAGAAGAAGAAGAAAAGAAGAAGAAGAAGAAGAAGAAGAAGAAGAAGAAGAAGAGAAGAAGAAGAAGAAGAGAAGAAGAAGAAAAGAAGAAGAAGAAGAAGAAGAAAAAAAGAAGAAGAAGAAGAAGAAGAAAAAGAAGAAGAAGAAGAAGAAGAAGAAGAAGAAGAAGAAGAAGAAGAAGAAGAAGAAGAAGAAGAAGAAGAAGAAGAAGAAGAAGAGAAGAAGAAGAAGAAGAAGAAGAAGAAGAAGAAGAAGAAGAAGAAGAAGAAGAAGAAGAAGAAGAAGAAGAAGAAGAAGAAGAAGAAGAAGAAGAAGAAGAAGAAGAAGAAGAAGAAGAAGAAGAAGAAGAAGAAGAAGAAGAAGAACAAGAAGAAGAAGAAGAAGAAGAAGAAGAAGAAGAAGAAGAAGAAGAAGAAGAAGAAGAAGAAGAAGAAGAAGAAGAAGAACAAGAAGAAGAAGAAGAAGAAGAAGAAGACGAAGATGAAGAAGAAGAAGAAGAAGATAAAGTAAGAGCCTTATTTTTCTTTCTGCTGAAATAGTTATTTATTCTTCTATTTACCATGTTCGTGCTAGAATGTTGTCCAGAAAGGTTTTGTTTCACATGCTTTTTCTTGACACCTTTGAATCTTTTTTGAGCTGAAGTTTGTTGTAAGCTGAATAAGAACATTGCAAACTAATATGGTTGCGATAGATAATTCGTAAAATAACAGAATCTGACACGCGTATTGCAGTATTGTATGGAAACCAAAGCACCTGAGCTTTTAAATAGCAATAAATTGATGATTCATAAACTAGCATTTCTTTTTATACCTTTAAGCTAAATAGAATGGCATTTTTCACCTATAATAATTTTAAGATATTCGTAATTTAGAGAAATAGTAAATATTTGAGATCAGATAACACAAGCAACGCGTTTCGATAAATGTGTTTCCCTACGAACATGTTTCGTGAGAACTAGCTAAGGTACGAACTTAACCAAGTTGAAGCGAAGAGATATCCACATCAATGAAGAAACATGACCACTTTATAATATTGCTACCACTGATGTCAAGAGAACGCTGTAGCGCAATGCTAGACCTAAGCTTAAGAGTTAGAACCTGCACCAGGGCGGATAAACCTATAAAGGACACGGTCACCAGTTTTCAGTCAGTCTGACATAGATACAGGATAATATCATGGAAGTAAAGAAAGCCTTTGTGTTGTTGAGCACATCATCTGTCAAGTTTCGAATAGTCAAAATAAAAATATGGATACTGTTACTATTTGTCGATGCACTAATGGCTGGAGAATGATCTATGGTTGTCTTTTCTGTATGTTATATTTGGTATTAGCAGGGTTGCGGTCAACTATATTTTCAACTTGTCTTGGTTTTAGTAAGACATAGGCTAAAGACCCGGTATGGTAAGGGACAAGACTTGAGTAGCCTTTCTCTAAAGGATCTTGCAACCCCATCCCAACATACATTGCTTGATGGCGTTTACAAGTTGTAATCTGTAGAGCCAATATATTCACTGCGGAACTGAAGACAATGAAAGTAATATTTAGAATAGGATAAATTATTCCTACAAACTGACAGAGCCAAACGAAGTTGATAACCGCCTTGTCTGTCAAATAAGCTGCACACTCACTGCCTACAACACCTGTATAGAACGGCACAAAGATAAAGGTTATGCGAGTTACTTGTAATGCGTTTAATTAGAGACAGGAATCTTGATTAGTTTAAAAGTAAGCGTGTTGTCAGCTGTTTCTGGGACACTCCGAAGATCAGGTGATTGTTTTGGCTCTCCCCCGTCACAGACAGATTCAATGTTAGTTCATCTACTTCTTTTCAGCGGTATCTCTTCAAACCCGTGTCCAACTCGTCAAGTGAAGAAAACACGGGTTGCTGTAGTCAAGCTTATACCAAGAAATTAATCCACTCAACTGTCTCTGAGAAGCATAATGAATGAGAGAAGAAGAACAACGAACACGCACACGAAAAATTAGAAGTTTCGGCAGAAGCCTGTCTCCACACAAAACATGATTAATTACAGACTAAT
>CAJHNH020004857.1:47500-92554 GCA_905116865.2 Candidula unifasciata
CTTTTCTCTAACTTCAAAACATCGTTCCTTCGTCTTTTTGTTGATTTGTGCCGGATATCTTTTTCGAACACGAACTAAATTATCCTTAGCCAGGTCCCATCCTATCGGTAACTTTTCCTTAAGTTTCCTATTGTGAGGTGGTCGGCGTATGATTTATCGGAAACGACCGCATCCTCTGTCCGCTTATGTGGGTGTATGCAGCCATTGTCATGTATGTGGGGGTCCAAGATTAAAACTTACCTCTCATCTTGTTGTATTGTTGTGTTTATGCCAGAGAAGGGTGATGTTATATACCTTTGCTTTCCTCGAACACTGATTCTAAAGTGGATCCTTGATAATGTGGGTGTTGTAACACAAGTAGTTATGGACCCTGGGCCCATGTTAAATCTGTATCTTGGTATATGTTGTGGTATGCAGGTGAAAGAAGTGTATATAAAGAAATGCTTTTTCTGTAACTTCATAAACTTATTTGTGTGTATGTCTTGTTATGTTGTGATTCAGGTGTGGTATGTTATCAAACGGATATCTGTTTCGACAACACGAAAACCAAATTATCCTTATGGCGCCGAGTATGCCCATCCTTAAATCGGTAACACTTTTAACAAGGTATAAGTTCCTGCACATATTGTGAGGCGACTGTCCAGACGGGTCGTGCCCAATGATTTATCTGCCTTATCCTCTGTCCATGTTTTCTTTAGGAGGGCAGGAGGACAAGATATGGATCTTCCAAACACCAGTGGTAATGGTGGGAATCCGTTTGAGGCAATCAGTACTTCCCTATAGGCGAATAGTGTTGCAGACACATATTCGTCCCACCTCTCAGCTTTCTCCTGCGTCAGTCATCCAAGGAGTGATACCAATATGCCATTTACGCCAGCAATCTATCCATGGGAAAGAATGATAAACCTTATCGGTTGTGATAGCAACGTATGTCGGTAATCCTTCCCCGGGAAACAGTGATACACTTTATCAGTTGTGATAATATCGTGAGTCAGCAATCTATCGCTGGGAAACAATGATACACTCTATAGGCTGTGATAACAACGTATGATAGTACTATATCCCTGAGAAACAATAATATTCTCTATTGGGCTGTGATAACAACTTATGTCAGTAATCTATTCCTGGGAAACTATGAGACATTCTATAGAGATGTGATAACAACGTATGTCACCAATCTATTCCTGGGAAACAATGCTACACTCTATAGAGATGCGATAACAACGTATGTCAGTAATCTATCCTATAAAAGACTAGCTAATTTATTGTCAGAAATGAAAAGGGAACAATATGATAAACCCATCTCTTCTAACGAACAAGTGTGTGAACACCTGGTAGCGATAACAGACAATGGATACATGAACTGCGTGTGTACATCGTGTTCAGTGGATCTGTTATATGGTCTTTGTTGTTTACCCGTTCGTGTGTTTCTTTATCACAGTTTTTATTGCCGTATTACTTGGAGCGTGCTTTATTTATGATAAATGTGCCCACGTGTTATAAACAATGGGCTGTCTTGTGTTTTGAAAGCCGTCAGAGGATTTCCTATTAACTCCTAAATGACTTGATGCTATTCTCCGAGTGGACACAAGGACTCCATTGTGGGCAACAAACAGAATAGACTCACCTGCCACTAATCAGCATTTCATAGATCAAGTCGAAGTATATCTGCTTGAAACTAGCAGTCTATTTTAAAAAAAAGCCATAAAACGATGTGCACTCAAAACGCAGGTCCAGAAGTGGAAGATCAAAAAGAGCTTTCCACAGGAGTTTAGGAGTTTATAGACAGGAAACACAAGGAAAACTATTTGATGCCGTTTTGTCCTGTTTGTTGTACTTTTCTTATCGTTGCTGTTCACACTATACCAATATAGGTGTCTCGAAGATTCAGCTTGAGAAACTTGAGCGCATACAGAATAAAGCTATGCGGCTGATCCTGGGATGTACAAGTGTCACCCCAACTATGTGCATGCGATACATTCTTGCATTGCTGACTATTGCAGATAGGATAAAGGTGCTGCAGGCTAAGTCATACCTCAGAGTAGCTGCATACAGGGAACACCTCCTGCATGAAGCTTTGGATGCAGTTAAGCGTCAGAGGCTGAAAGTGGAAAATAGTGGATGGCTCAAGCAGAAGACGCAATAGGACAGGTATTCATGCTATGAAACATTGGGCAAGGAAAGGAGTGGGTCAGAGTCCCAGAGGAAAAGTCTGACCTCTATATGGCTATGATCACATTAGGTCAGGAGTGGCCAGCGGGAACTATTGTGGTGGAAGTCCAACAGTTGATTCACGACAGTTCTCGCCCAGATGATCTGATTGTCTATACATATGGTTCTGTACTGAGAAGGAAGAGAAATGCCAATGAAAAATGTACTTCCATCGTACAGCTTGAATCCACAACTACAGATTAAAATCATAATTAGTTTCAAACCATTGGAAAAAGTACCAAAAAGAAAAAAAAATAATTTTAACCAAGCATAGGTCGAATAATAGTCACAGGGACAATTACAAAACATCGTATAGTAATGCTGTTTCTTGACTATAGAAATTGTTGTTTCATACAGTTTCCCGGTATAGTTGTTATTACATCTTACCATACACTGCTTCATATACTTGCACATTTGGAACAAACTATACAACAATATTTCAAGTAATACGGTTTGATTCGTTCCTGTTCTTTCAAAATAGTTTCAGTGAATGGCAGCCTTGACTAAAAGGTTGCCACAGTAATCACAGTTCACTGCAGGTACACGCTGAATTATGGCTTGCTTAGCCAATCTGGCACTGACTTTTTTAGTTTAGCTAAACGACTCTCCATAACTTTTGGATAATGTTGCAATTTAGTATTATAATCTCATGGAAGCAGCAATAAACACTATTGTAGAGTACAAAAAATGTATGTTAAAAGTAATATCTTTGTCGGATTCATAAAGAAAATCTAATCAATTTTAGATTTTAGGAAGCAAAAGTTCAGACTATGTACGTGAGTATATATATATATATATATATATATATATATATATATATATGTGTGTGTGTGTGTGTGTGTGTGTGTGTGTGTGTGTAATTTCTTTGTATCTCTACTTTTCCGTTATATATTCAACAACAGAAGAGGGACAGGGATAGTCAACTACTAGTGAAAATTAAATGAAAGCTACACCATGGAGAAATACATTGAAAGAAGTTCACTTACACAGAGACAGACAATATTAGTTCTTTAGGCACGTCATAACAGGGGCGAACAATCCTTGGAGTGCGCAGCTGGAAAGTTAAAGGAAACAGAGTTAGAGGACAAGCAGGAGAAACGTTTGCTTGGCAGTCTGGCATCACTCCATCAAAGAATGTATGTGTGTTAGAAATATTTAACAATACACGGAGCTGAATGCTATGACAGGCAGGCACATGACATGGGATTTAGGAAGAATATATTTGTCGGTACCACTAAGTTAAAAATATAAACAGTTGTTAGTGTCCACACCGAAATCAGGCGAATGCTGACAAACATAGGCACATCACCAAGCCCGGCATTTGCTTTATCCCAAATCCTCTAATGTGGCACGATGATATCAAATGACAGATAACTGCCACTTACCGCTTCTGTTCCCATCAGTGCTCGGCTGAACTGGCGCCTGCAGATCGAACATAATAAGGCGGTTTGAATAATCGTCATTTCTGTCTAGAGCTCTGGATATGGCTGTGGAGTTGGGGATCAGACAGCACCACCCAGTGTTTATCTGAAGGGTCTTGATTTCATGGAAAACATATTTAAGAGATCAGCTTTGAAGTACGGAAATGGCATCTCAAAATTTGCTGGGAGAAAAAGAATCATCGGTTTGATTATTGTCAGTACAGGTGGGGATAGTCTAACGGTAGTTACTGTCGTAGTTAGATCTGTTTTTTTTTTTTTTTTTTGTTTTTTTTTTTTGTCTGGAACGAGAGAAGAAGAAGAAAAAGAGGAAGGAAGAAGAAAAAAAGAAGTAGTTTGTAAAAAGTAGAAAGAAGTTATTTTAAGAAGAGGAAGCGAAGGAAGAAGAAGAAAGAAGAAGAAGAAAGAAGAAGAAGGAGAAAGGAAGAAGAAGAAGAAGAAGAAGAAGAAGAAGAAAGAAGAAAAGAAGAAGAAGAAGAAGAGAAGAAGAGAAGAAGAAGAAGAGAAGAATAAAGAAGAAGAAGAAGAGAGAGAAGAAAAGAAAGAAGAAAGGAAAAGAAGAAGAAGAAGAAGAAGAAGAAGAAAAGAAGAAGAAGAAGGAAGAAGAGAAGAAGAGGAGGAAGACAGAAGAAGAAGAAGAAGAAGAAGAAAGAAGAGGAAGAAGAAGAAGAAGAAGAAAGAAGAGAAGAGAAGAAGAGAAGAAGAAGAAGAAGAAGAAGAAGAAGAGAAGAAGAAAAAGAAGAGTAAGAAAGGAGAAGAAGGAGAAGAAGAAGACGAGAAGAAGAAGAAAGAAGAAGAAGAAGGAAGAAGAAGAAGAAAGAAAGAAAGAAGAAGAGAAAGAAGAAGAAGAAGAAAGAAGAAGAAAAGAAGCAGAAGAAGAAGAACGAAGAAGAAGAAGAAGAAAGAAGAAGAAGAAGAAGAAGAAAGAAGAAGAAGAAGAAGAAAGAAAAAGAAGAAGAAGAAGAAAGAAGAAGAAAGAAGAAAAGAAGAAGCCGAAGAAGAAGAAAGAAGAAGAAGAAGAAGAAGGAGAAAGAAGAAGAAGGAGAAAGAAGAAGAAGGAGAAAGAAGAAGAAGGAGAAAGAAGAAGAAGGAGAAAGAAGAAGAAGGAGAAAGAAGAAGAAGGAGAAAGAAGAAGAAGGAGAAAGAAGAAGAAGAAGAAGAAAAAGAAAGAAGAAGAAGAAGGAAGAAGAAGAAAGAAGAAGGAGAAGAAGAAAGAAGAAAGAAGAAGAAGAAGAAGAAGAAAGAAGAAGAAGAAGAAGAAGAAGAAGAGAGAGAAGAAAGAAGAAGAAGAAGAAGAAGAAGAAGAAGAAGAAAGAAGAAGAGAGAAGAAGAAGAAGAAGAAGAAGAAGGCGGAGCAAGAAGAAGAAGAAGAAGAAGAAGAAGAAGAAGAAGAAGAAGAAGAAGGAAGAAGAAGAAGAGGATAAGAAGAAGAAGAAGGAAGGAGAAGAGATGAAGAAGAAGAAAGGAGAAGAAGGAGGAGGGGGAGAGAAGAAAGGGAGAAGACTGGGACCTCGGGATTGTTACAATCTTTTCTATATGAGGAAAGCCTGATTCCAACTTCATGAGAACTTTAAGCAAATTTGATACCTTGACAAAATATGCGACTGCGATTTTCTCCATCCACCGGAATGCCACAATCACCACTTCAACCTCCATTCGCATGCTGGTTATGGTCATGTAAAATGCATGCTCACCTTATCGTTTCTCTACCGTGATTTTGCAATGAAGTCTCATCCACTCTTTCTACCCGTTGACCGATGACCTATCAGTGTTTATAATACTATTCCATGGCTTAGAGTTGTTTTCTTTTAGCTGATGAACCTCTGCGTCTGCAAGGTCATGCAGCCTGTTTTATGGTGTTTACCATCTTGTTCAGCTCTTCTCTGCCCTCTGCTAATTTTAAACATTTTCCACCTCTGCTAATCTCTTTAATTTTGCAGGCATTGTTGATTGTTTTTTCAGCCTGGCTCATCCAGGATCTTCTCTCTTTAGTTTAGTCTTTAGTGTCCAATTCACTATGAGGGGTATTATGTATCACTTACAACTTTAATTTAGTACCATATAGTGCCAGGCTTGAATTATGCTGTGTTCATCAAGAAATAGCTGCAAAGCCAGGTAAACAAACCACATACATATATATTGCGTCCATCGTGCATCCAAGATGTTTGCACAGTCTCTTTTTGTATGCGTTCTAATTCCTCTGTTTGCGTATTTGACACAATTAGTATCCTCAGACCATATTCAGCGGCTGACATAACAAGGCACTCAATGTATACAACATCCCTTGTTATACTTCCTGTCACATATCGCTCCTGTCACGTACCTGATTTAAGGATTTCTCCTTAAGAACCAACAGCACTCTGAAATAATTATGTTGAGTCGTTGGCTCGTATTAGTCTAAGGGATATCCCGTGGCCAATATACGCTCAACTTATTTCAGGAGTAGCGCAACTCAAGCTTTGGCACTACAAAATATATAATATTCCTAGGCACACTTGGCTGGACACCCCCACTACTATAAAAAGGTAGCCCCCAGGTTATGATAGTATACTATCATTACCATGTTAACACAGATGAAGATTATTACTGAACATACATGTATTTTAGACAGCTAAGAGCAATGAATGAGTGACACTCCAGTCAATAGTGAAACTTTAGAAATACTGTAATAAGTATAACACATACATTATATAAGAATCAGCAAAGAACTTCAAGAACCCAGAGTGATATGAAGGACAAAAACTTCAAACTCGATCTGACTGAACGTGTATGAATGTTCCAGAGTCTGCCTAGATCATCCTTATGATGAGTGTGGACATTTAATAGTGAAGCCTGGCAATAAACCCATGATTGCCCACACTTATCTGAATCCCTGGTTTCTTGAACTGGCTGGATGTTCACTCTGTTGTTACGTTCAAGACAGTCCCGCACTAGACACTCGAACACTGAAGATACACCCAAGCTCCTGGAGAGGATCTCAGGTACCAAGTCAAACACTTGAGGCACAAAAAAACTGCCGAATAAATGATGGAAGTTCAACACCCATAATGTTGTCTGTAGACCAACTGGAGGATTTCATTACTTGATGACCACAGTTAGGTTTACAATCTGATGCACACCACTGGCTTAGACATAGGTGACTTCCTTGTAGGTGGTTTTGTGGACTGCTGATTCACTGCCTGGCTTTCAAGAAGATATCATCCTGTATCAAGAAGGAACTCAGAATTAGCAGTCATCTCAGGAGTTACATGTCAAGCTCAGTTTATTAACATCCACATTAGTAACCATTCAGAGGACAGCTCTGAGGATAATGAGACAGTATAAGTCTCTACATATCATCTCTATTGTTCAGTCAGTAATAGTGACAGGAGATTAGTGCCAAAGTGGAGACAGATAGACTATCAAACAGAGAACATCAACTCTCCTCGCCCACACGCACTTGTAGATATACATCCCATCTCTCTCTCATATATATATATATTATATTATATCTATATATATATATATATATATATATATTTACCATCCCCCGTCTGTTCACCGTACACACTTTGTTGTGCTAAAAATAACCTTTGACTCAGAGCCCCGAGCTTGCTTTTGTCACAGCATCAAGCCGGCTAAAGATGACCCAGTTTACATGTGTCTTTTAATCGATACAAATCTTACATTTGGTTATAGAATAATTACTTGTAGGGTTTAATATCTTTACAAATGGTGTTGGTTATGTGGAGCACAAACTATTTAGTCTGCACAGGGAAAGGTTTCATGTTCGGAGCCTGATCTCTGGACATCAAGAACGGCCCAACTCTGTGCGATCACACAGCTGAAACTTCCCTCTATGCAGCAGTGGACAACTTTAAAAAGATATATTTTATGGTACTCATAAACTATAATCAACTTACCCAAGCTTAGGAAATGTCCTAGACATCAAAGGCCGCATCCTCAAAGCATAGATGTACGAGGCACATTTGAGAACATCTGTTCTTCTAGGCAGTCAGGCAGAAAATGCCCGCTTCAAACTAAGTTTAGCGTCACTAGGAAAGAAGTTCCCTGTGTTCATGCCTAAGGAGTAAACCGGCTTACATGAATTTCTGAATTAAATACCATAAATCTTCAACCTACAGTTACAAGTTTGAAAATGAAGATTTATCAAAGCAACTAGAGGGTCTAGAAATGAATATATTACCAGATAATGGTATATATCAATATAAGGGACCATATACCCTTCTGGACGGGTTTAAGGTTGAAATTTGACTGTCCGCGTAGGGAAGTCAGAGTCACGACTCGTCCATCGTGATGGGTTGGCTGCTCACTTCACGACACTTCCACTGCAGCCGTAACCTTCAGTACATTAAGCCCTATTTTTATCTTAAGATTACTTTATTAATAATGATAACCGTATGCACAGCAGGAGTCTACATACCTTTATTAGGTATCTGCCTCTCAATAATTGTTTTGGCCCGTTGACCTCCTAGGCAATCTGCGGGGGGAGGGGGAGGGGAGGGGGGAGGGGGTCATGACTCCTGGGCCCCGTACTTTTCCTGCTGCTCTGATTATTTGTAACTGCAACAGGTACTGAGGTTGTGGTGATCGTCGCTATAGTAACAAATTATCCGCCTACCAACACGACCAGAGTGACAAAAGTGACAGTTGGCTCATCAGACAGACGTTTATTGGATAGACTCTAGCAGTTTACAGCAGCACAGGCAGACCTTAATCGGACTGCGGTAGTGTGGTCCTTAGAATGCGGGCCTCTGACAAACCCCCAGACACGTTAGTGTGTTTTCCCGTTTGGTCCCTCTTCCCCCTTTATTGCGTTTTTGGGGAATATCTGATTTATCAATTCTATTGACCAAGAACACCACAGTTGTGATGCTTTGTTTGGCTTTATCCGTCGTCATATCTCGCTACACCAGTCATTAGTTGCCTCCACCATCACTTAGATATCACTCCTATATCATCTTTTCATCCCTTTTCTGCCTATATGCCAGCCTCTTATCTGCAAATCTGAACAGACATGCTATGCCTATTGCTTTGATGACTGCAATCCTACGTTTGTAAACATTTTAGAGTACAGCTGAGGCTGCTGAACCGTTTGATAAACCAGATGGGAGTACATTATTCTGAGGTCCATGAGCAAAGACGCATCACTATCTTGCGTTCATACAAGGCAGCTGCCATCCAGGTAACAGTGTAGGGACAGACCTGCCTATCCAGCAGCATGTGTAAAATGATTCCATATCTGACTGTAAGCATACCTGAAAGCATTTTTCAATATCAGTTGCCACTGCAGCTGTGTCCATTCTTCTTTGGAACATCATGAGCGAATGTTGACGCATTAGTCCTGGTGCCCTTTCTTGGGCGATATCTACTTAATCCTTTTGGTAGGAGATTGATTTCCTGCAGAAACATCTGCAGCCCGTTGGCCACTATCTTGTCCAGAACCTTTGTTAAGGGAACCAAGCAGATGTTGAGAGAAGAGAGTTGACCACGGACACACTAAGAACACGTTTGAGAGAATATTCACGTAGAGCTACAAATAGTTGGAGTCATCAGTTAGAAGGATTATGCCGGTCACCTACACACATTTGTTTGAATGGGGATGGGTGATATTTGTAGCACCGTAAACCGAAACCAGTGTGCTCGAAATGCGGAAAATATAAATATGTGTATGTGTGTGCGCGTGTGTGAGTGTATTGTGTGTGTAGATTGACAATAGCATCGAAGTTTCTAGATCTGATTTGTTGTGAACTGTCCATCACCTTGCTTTAATTAACCTTACCTCTAATTCCCTCAGAGTGGCTGTGCGCGGGGAAAAAAACCTCATCAAGCTTTTCTGTCAACTTATTGATTTTCTGTTTTAGTGGTAATTACTGTTCTCTTTACAGGCCGGTACCTCCCCCATCCCTCTTGTCCACAGTCTGTGAAATGTTACTTTGAGAAGTTAGTTTTGCATCCTTTACAAGGCTTTGCGCACCAACCCCTGCATGTATAGTTTTATTAGGCGGTGTTAATTTCAGTAGTTTATTATATTTTAAACGTTTTGACACTCACATCGTTGTCGAAATCAACAAAGAACGACCGGCTGCCAAATCACTACAGCTGAACAAAACCTGGTATGTTGGGATCATGAAACTGTCTTCCTAATCTAGTATGCTCAGTGATGACAGTAACAGAGACATTACAAAGATAACTGGATGGTGTGCCTCTCAATGTTTTCCCACATATTACTTGAATGATGTGTGTGGCGGTGGGGAAAAACCTTCAGTGAGTAGCAGACACTTGTTTCTTGATTGTCTGCTATGTAGACTTGTTTTCTCTAGCTAGTCACTGGAGTTTACAAGAAATTAACAATCTATATCAACAATTTAAAAAAATGTCGAGTAGGAAACATTTGTCTATTCAGCATTATGATGAATCAATTGTGTAGCAAATCCTAAGTTATAACGCAAAAACATATGCAGAAAAAAAAAATCAATGTATTTAAAAAAAAAAATAATAATTCTTTTTCGATGTTATACTAATAACAAAGAAAATTGACCCGCCGAATTGTAACATTAAAGTAAATGAGACAATCTTCAAGCAAGCTGGTACTAGGTTTTCTGATAACATCAGATGGAAGCTGCATTAGAGTACTTCAGTGTACAATAGCTCAAGCAAAGAAAACATTTTGCAAAATAAAATTTCTTTGCAATCTTTCTTTGTCAAATGAGACGAGAAAGCGAATTCTTTAAAGCTATATAAATCATATCCTGGTATACGGACGTCAATCGTGGACAATTGGTCGATTAGTGAAATTTTATTAGCAAGCTGCAAAGATGTTTTTTTTTTTTTAATAAACGAATAATGAGAATACCCTGGCAGATAAAAACAGTAAACAGGATGTCTTGAAAGAAACTGGCTCAAGAGAACTGACTGGCAATACATTCTTTGTTCACGTCATGAGAATACAAACGTGGCGAAGTGAGAATCTTGTTTAACCGGGCCAGAAAGATTTGCACCGAAGACACACTGGCTGCACAAATTAAAACTCTCAATTCAACTTTACTACTGAATGGGTACCCCATAGGTTTCAGTAAACGTCATTGCAACCCACCCTACCCTACCCTGAACGAAATTACAGTATCCAAACTACGAGTATATATCCAGCTTACTTATCGAGGTGATGACGTCATGCAGCGTCTGCAGGACCGACTGAAAACAACAGTTGGCCAAATATTCTTTGCGGTTTTTCCAGTAGTGAAGTACAAGACCACTCCAATCCCAACCCCACCTATTAAACAGCTACTTTCTCCGTACACCAAATCTAGTTGTATTTACCAATTAACATGTAGGTGCCAGTTGACTTACATCGGTCGAAAGGAGAGATAGCTTGGAAATAGAGTGGCAGAGCACATACCAAAATGGCTACATACACAGCTCAGTGATTCTTCTAGGGTGTCAAGACCAGTCAAGAGGAAAGAACCCGCTTCTTCCATAGGACGTCATCTACTTAATTCCGGACACATAATTTACACAGACAATGCTTTCCGTGTGGTTTACCACACTCTGAACGGGAGACTTTTGAGAATCTCCGAAGCTTTAACAATTAAAATCAAGAACCCCCTCCTTTGTAAGCAGACGGAATTTATCGTAAATTTGAAGTTACCCTGGTAAGTCACGTGACTACGGTGAGCTTCCGATGGCCATGAAACAGAGACAATGTATCGGAAGAAACTATTTGCATTTCAGTTGAATATATTCAGTTTTGTGCTTTATTTTATGTTGATGTAATTCTGTAGCAACGTACATGATGAGATACAGCGAAATATACCTGACAATAAATTGTGCAATGTATTGTTTGTATCCGCATTATTTAAATTCTTTTAATTTGGCAAAAAGTACTGAAAACAGTTTTTGGGTTTGGATAGATCCGAAATGGGTTGTTGATAGACATGACTACCAACGCCATCCGGCATCAAAGAAGACCTAATTTATGAGATGGTAGGTATTTTTGGTCATATTATGAGAAGGAATGGACTCGAAAACTTGATAACGACTGCAACGATTAAAGGAAAAAAAGAAGCAAGATGAAGACAGAGAAACAAATACCTGGCTGGTTGGGTCACATGTACAGGGCGAGACAAGAACACTGATCTGATCTGCGATTCTGGTGATCGTGTAAGAAGGCGAAACATGACAGCCTACTTTAACCGGCATGACATTTGATGGCGATTATGATTCATAAAGCTAACATATGACTGTAACACGAATTTGCCTATTTATTGAAGTAACAAAGCAGTCATTGATGCACCGTGTAGCAAGTGTCTACTCATTGCTATCGCTGTCAGTGTCCCATGAGCATAGTCTCCATGTTTAATGCTCTCTCCGCTGATACTACACGTAGAAGTTTATACTCCCCACACTAAAGTAATAGATAAGGGCGGTGGTGGGGGGGGGGGGAGAAAGAGAGAGAGAGAGAGAGCACCATATATACGGTATGAGAAAAGGTGAGCTCGATTTCCCCTTATAATTGACGCCAGCTGTTTGCTGTTCTGTGCAAGAAATTTATTCCCTAAATAGTAATTAGGGTGGGGTGTCCTGTATTGTTAGGTGCCTGGACGCGGATTGAGTGTGTATGTGTGTGTGTGTGTGTGTGTGTGTCTCCTTGAGTGTGAGTGCAAGTGTTTCTGAGTGTGTGTGTGTATGTGCAAGTGTGTGAATGTATTCTAAAAATGCATCTGTGAGATTATTCTCCACATAAACGCTTCATCTACTTTCTGATGCAGTTTGTGTTTACAAATAAGTTGGATAAAGAGGTTGAGGAAGTATATCGTGAACGCTGATGAGAGAGGCCACTGGTGCACCACTAGATTATTTTCACGATATCATAAGCAGTGCACAGTGTAGCGCGCAATCTAGAAATAGACCTCGGATAGAAAGTACAACTAGATGATTGCACTATTTACACTCTGGGTCAGTGTAAAATCTATGCTACTGGCTCCGAGAAGGAAATCACCAGGATCTTACTTACTTTACTTTTACTTTTTCCTTCCACGTATGCCGCTAAGCGTTGTGGGGAGATGCAAGTTCCTGTCATAAGCAAGGCGGCAGCATCTGATGTTCTGAGGCCATGCTTTTGGCAGGTTTCGGAGACCCCGTCAATCCACGGTTTCCTTGGTCTTCCTCTTGCCTTATATCCTGAGCTTCTTTGGTTGAAAATTTGTGCTGTTATTTGATCATTTTTCATCCTGGTTAGATGTCCAAACCATTTCATTCTTTGATGTTCTATGTAGTCTAAACATGGCGTAGTTTTGACAGTGTTTCTAATGTCTATATTCTTTATCCTGTCTAGTCTGGTCTTATTCGCTGCTTTTCTTAGACATTTCATTTCACAGGCTTCTATTTTTCTTTCATGGGTCTTGTTGATTGTCCATGTTTGGCACTGGTAGCAGAGTGTTGGAATGAAGATGGTGTTTATCAATTCTCTTTTGGTCTTCATGGTTATATCTGGATGTTTAAGCAGAGGTGATAGTTGGTATGTGACAGCATTCGCTTTCTGTATTCTTGTTTCTATCTCTCTGTCCATTCTTCCATCCTCTGTAAATATACTGCCCAAGTATTTGAACTCTTTGGTTTGCTTGATTTTGGCACTTCCAACATTTATATTCAGTGGCCTGTGTGTTCTGCTGATCTTCATAACTTCTGTTTTTTTCTGTACTGATTCTCATATTATGTTGTAAACAGCTGTTGTTGAGAGTAGTCAGATGTTCCTGTAGATCATATTCATTTTGATACAGTATGCTTTGATCATCAGCAAAAAGTAATTCGTTTATAGCATACACGTCTGGGTTTGATTCTACAGTGATCTTATCCATATATGTTATGAAAAGTAATGGTGACAGTACACATCCTTGTCTGACACCAGTTGTGACTTTGAACCATTCAGAAAGACCACTAGATGTTCTTACTGCACTCTCACTTTTTTCATAGAGGGCTCTGATGTTGTCTAATAATTGACCCTGCACTCCGTAATCGTCAAGAATTCTCCACAGCACATCTCTGTCTACACGGTCGAATGCCTTCTCTTGATCTACAAAGACCACGTTCAGCTCTTTATCGTATTCGAGTGTCTTTTCACAGACTTGTCTTAGTGCAAATATGGCATCAGTGCAACCTCGCCCTTTCCTGAAACCGAATTGTGCTTTACTCAGTAGAGGTTCAACCTTTGCTCTTATCCTACCTTCTAAGATCTTTGCATACATTTTCCCCACATGACTTAGTAAAGATATTCCTCTATAAGTTCCACATTCTCTCTTGTTTCCTTTTTTCTTCCAGATAGGTACTACAACTGATCTTTGTCAATCCACTGGTACCTTTCTCTCTGCCCATGCTCTATTGAAAATTCTCTCCAGCCAGGTGATCATAGTGTCCCCTCCAGCCTGGATGACTTCTGTTGTTATTCCGTCAATACCAGCTGCTTTGTGTCTTTTACTTGTTTTGATAACTTTCTCTACTTCATCCCGCAGGATATGTGGTTCTAGATGATCTGGAGCCCTTGAATGGAATTCTGCTGTTTCATGTACTCCCGACGGGTTCAAAAGTTCTTTAAAATATTCCTCCCATCTTTTTTTAATTTCTTTTTGGCTGAATAATGGTTTTCCATTTTTATCGTTTGTGACTGATGTTGGATTGAAGCTTTCTTCTCTTAATCGCATCGCTTTCACACTCTTATAAAAGTCTCTTGGTGATTCTATACATAGCTGTGTTAGGTGTTCACCATACTTTTTCCATGATTCCTCTTTGGATTTCTTTATTGTTCTCTTGGTGTCTCTTCGAGTTAGTCTGTACCTAATGTAATCCTTTTCGTCTTTTGTTTTTAACCATATTTGAAACATCTTCTTTTTATTTGACACTGCTTCTTTGACTTCTTCATTCCACCAAGCGGTACCCTTTTTCTTGCCTTTGCCCGTCTTTCTGGTACCACACTTGTCTTTTAATATCTTCGTGATGGTTGATTTATAATAATCCCATTCTTCTTCAATTCTTACTGGTTCCTTGGCAATTTCTGCAAAAGCCTTTGTTATTTCTATTTCAAATTCATGTTTGATATTCTCTTCCTCTAATTTCTTAGTGTTGATGATTTCTTCACGTTTCTGTTTATGTAGACTGTTTCTACTTGAGTTGCATATGTTCATAACTACTGGGCGATGGTCTGAATCCAGTCCCGCATTTGGGACAGCTTTTGAGTCTCTTACCGTCCTCTTCTGCCGTTGTCTGACTAGTATAAAATCAATTTGTGACGCTTGATCTAAGTTGTTCCACTTGTACCACGTTTTAACCTGACTTTGGCGATGTTGGTAGAATGTGTTGGCAATGTAGAGATCTTGTTCAGCACACAAGTTTAACAGGTGTTCTCCATTTCTATTGCAATCTGTGGTTGTGTCGCTGAATGGGCCAAGGTATCTCTCCCATGGTGATCTTCTTTTACCTACCCTACCATTAAAATCTCCCATTACTATGATGTCCTCTTTCTCTTTAACATTATTGATGGTGTCCGTAAGTCTCTCGTAAAAGTCTTCTTTTTCTTCTTCAGAATAACTATCGTTGCAAGGTGCATATATCTGAATAATCGTTGTAGTTTTACTTCCTTCTGTCAACTTGATTAAAATAATTCTTTCTGATATAAATTCTGTTCCTGTTATTAATTTTGCTGTCTCGGGATGAAGTATAAATCCGACACCAAGTTTTGCCCTATCTTTAGTGGGTACTCCGCTCCATAATAAAACATAATTTTCATGTATTTCTTTTGTATTATATCCTTTCTTTCTTGTATCCGCAAGACCCATGACGTGTATATTTTTTTCTTTTCATGAAATCCACTATTTGTGGCTCTTTGTTGGCAATACCACATATGTTCCATGTGCCTATGTAAGTCGTTTTTCTGTCTCGTCGTCTTTTAACGTTTCCAGTCCATTTTCCGTTTGGGGCTGTCCGTTTATTTATCTCCTTTCTAATTTTCGTAGCAATAAAAAATCCACTGCCGGCTTGCTAGGCCAGTCGCAGTTTAAGGGAAAATCTGACCAGATGGACCCCATCCCATCTGGCGAGCCAGAGCCTCGTTCGCCTGTGGCCTCACGGCCACAGTTTCCCGGTCTGTACCACTGGGAGGAGAGGTTGACTTATGTGTACTGTGGGTCATCGGCAGGCTACTAATTTTCACTTTTCACCTCTCCTAAGAGAAGCTAGCCGACCCCAACCCTGCTGGATGCAGAGCCAGGCACAGTCCACACCTTGCAGACCATCACCAGGATAAAGAATAAAAAAATTAACAAAAGGCATGACTTGAGTTTTCATGTTCAGATGTCAAACGTATCTGTTAGTTCTACTTATGAATAACCATAGTCAAGTCGTCGTACCACACATTAGTTGTGCAGCATAAAATTTTCCAATTGTTGAGATAGTCAAGTCGTCGTACTACACATCATTTGTGCAGTGTAACATTTGATTGTTGTATAGAGAGTCAAGTCGTTGTACTACACATCAGTTGTGCAGTGTAATATTTTCCTATAATAGAGATAGTCAAGTCGTCGTACCAAACATCAGCTGTGCAGTGTAACATTTGCTTTGTTTTATGGCGAGCTGCAGCAAAGGAAGAGGTCTCAGGGAGGACAGAAAAAGGGCTATAAGGACACTGAAGACTGCTCTCAATTCCTTTTCCATCAACACAGCGACGTGTTAGGCTGAGGCAAGAGATCGTTCTGGATGGCGCACGTCCCTCATGCATGGTGCATCGGCCTGCCAGACAGCGAAGGTTGCACAGGCAAAGAAACGGAGGCAGACTGAAAAGAATGGTGGTGCTAATCTCACACTTACTGCAGCTTCCATCTGTTGTGCGCACTGCTCAAGAACTTTCCTGGCTCATATTACACTAATCAGCCACCTTTGTACTCATAATCATTGATCATTACTACTTTTGGATCAAAGTGGTCCTCATCACTAGTGATGGACGAACAACACTGTAACATTTGCTTTTTGTAGAGATAGTAAAGTACTAACAATTTCGGCAAAAGCTGACAAGCAGCTCATTGTTTTCTTTCTCTACCATTTTGTCCATTTACTTTAGAACACAAACCATGGTAGCTCCACAGTAATTACTGTCACTGGGGTGTCTAAACCTTCACATATTCTAGGATACGATATACACGATGAGGTAACTAGTTTTCTTAATCATTGAATTTTTAAACCATGGAATTTCCTTACATTGCCTGGTATCCAGTTTGATGAGGCTGGTTGGACCCAGGAACGGTACTGACGGGATAAAATCATCTAGTCTATGCTGGCGATTGAACCCAGACTGCTGTATTAAAAATAATTACCCACCGGGTTTCGTGACTTTAGAATTACCGATGATGATGTTTTAGCTGTTGATGATATATTTTACCAAGGCAGATGCGTCTTTCCGTTTGTTTCCGCATGTTTACCAGACTCTCACGGCTGGGTGATCCCAGTCAAATATGCTCGTGCGGCTGAGACACGCTCTAGTGGGCGGCAATATGGAAACTCCAATCAAGCGTGGATTTGTTCCAATTTCGCAGGACGTGCTAAGATGAAGGCCAGACATGCAGAAATGTGTGATTGATGCAGAGACAATGTTGCGCCTGCCAACTGCCATTGTTGTGCATGTCATCGTAGATCTAATTGGTTTATTAGATTTGTTTTTATAAGCCGCTCTGTGCTGACTGTAGGCTTCTTTGCGCTATCTCCAGGATAATTAACTAATTTACATTATAGCTCCTACATGTATATCGACGCGTGGAAGGAGAGACGCGGTACGTGGCGTCCCTTTCCAACTAGATAAGTACAGATACCAGAGCAACTGTCAACATCTCATCATCAGCTGTCCCGCAGAACCCGAGTCATTGTTCATAATATTGTCTAAATGATCGCCAGAATCATACATTAGTCTGTCCACCCATTGTCACGTAGTATTTATCTTTGCGTCTTCCTCTGGCTCTGTTGCCGTTTACCAGTTGCCAGTATTTATTTTCCTCTTGTGGCCTGCCCAAGTATCTTCCTCTTTCTACCTGCATTTTTTTCTCAAGCAGCATGTCAGCTGCCATTCGATGCTTTTCGGTGGCTCTGCTTATCGCCCATATCAAACAAATGCAGCATTGCAGTATAAACGTCAATTTAATTACTACCGGAGCTTGACCCATACATCTATTTCCTGGAGGGCTATATCATTTGTGAGTGTTGGTTCCCTCTCCCACTTGTGTGTTCCCTCTCCCACTTGTGTGTTCCCTCTCCTAGTTATGTGTTCCCTTCAATTCGCATCACCGCCCCTGACATTCTGTGTATTTTCTAGAAAAATCTTTCCATATGTCATTATAAATTTCTCTGCTCTACTCTTATAGGCGTGTTTCACAAATACAACACTTAAAAAAAAAAAAATTAGTTTTTCGCATCAAAAGAACAAGTTAGAAAATCAACGTTATTTACACCTTTGGGTTATTGGAAGCCCCTTTTTTAAGATCGCTCGGTTTTCAATGATTTATGTACTCAATATAACATCGACCGTTCCTCGGGCCAATTTCTTGCAGCATTTTAAATTAAGTCAATCTGGAGCCCCTACTCCATAGAAAACCAGGTTCAAGTTCAAGTCGGGAGGTTCGACCGCGTTTTATTCCATATTATTGTTTCATCTGTCCCCGCAGAATGCTCCTCGCCTGCTGAGTGCGTCGCACGAAGCAAGAATACGGTAGTCTCGACGGCGATACCCACGGATCTCCGTAAAAAAAAACTGTGAACCAACCATGTAGCCATGAAACGAACCCAAGACCTTTCAAAACGCTATTCAGCTGGCTTGACCAGTTCGCCAATTCCGGCGTAAATATAAAATATTTCGCTCCAGTAAGGCTAACCTGGTCAAGAAATACCTGCAGAAGTCGGATGTATCAGCCAAAAAGCGCACATGTCACACCCATGCCGTAAACTGGCACAACGCAAATACATCTTCGGATGAACAAAGAACGAAAATAATGACTGGGGTAATGTAAGAACTGGCAAGGAGTAGGGAAGTTAAATTATTGTGTGATAACTGGGGTAAGGTAAGAACTGGCAAGGAGTAGGGAAGTTAAATTATTGTGTGATAACTGGGGTAATATAAGAACTGGCAAGGAGTAGGGAAGTTAAATTATTGTGTGATAACTGGGGTAATGTAAGAACTGGCAAGGAGTAGGGAAGTTAAATTATTGAACTGGTAATGTAAGTAGGGCAAAGTAGGGAAATTATTGTGTGTGGCAAGAAGTAGGGAAGTTAAACTGGGGTAATGTAAGAACTGGCAAGGAGTAGGGAAGTTAAATTATTGTGTAATAACTGGGGTAATGTAAGAACTGGCAAGGAGTAGGGAAATTAAATTATTCAGTGATAACTAGGATATGAATGGGCAAAAAGTAGGGAAGTTAAATTATTGTATGATAACTTGGGTAATGTGAGAACTGGCAAGGAGTAGGGAAGTTAAATTATTTAGTGATAATAGTTGTAATGTAAGAACTGGCAAGGAGTAGGGAAGTTAAAATATTGAGTGAAAGTAGAAAACTTAAATTATTGTGTGATAACTGTAAGAACTGGCAAGGAGTAGGGAAGAACTGGCAAGGAGTAGGGAAGTTAAATTATTGTGTGATAACTGGGGTAATGTAAGAACTGGCAAGGAGTAGGGAAGTTAAATTATTGTGTGGTACCTGGGGTAAGGTAAGAACTGGCAAGGAGTAGGGAAGTCAAATTATTGAGTGATTACTGGGGTAATGTAAGAATTGGCAAGTAGTAGGGAAACAAAATTATTGCGTGATAACTGGGGTAATGTAAGAACTGGCAAGGAGTAGGGAAGCTAAATTATTGAGTGATAACTGTGGTAATGTAAGAACTGGCAAGGAGTAGGGAAGCTAAATTATTGAGTGAAAATAGGACTAATTTGAGAACTGGCAAGAAGTAGGGAAGTTAAATTATTGAGTGATAACTGGGGTAATGTAAGAACTGGCAAGGAGTAGGGAAGTTAAAGTATTGAGTGACAACTAGGGTAATGTAAGAACTGGCAAGGAGTAAGGAAGTTAAATTATTGTGTAATAACTTTGGTAAGGTAAGAACTGGCAAGGAGTAGTGAAGTTAAATTATTGAGTGATAACTGGTGTAATGTAAGAACTGGCAAGGAGTAGGGAAGTTAAATTATTGAGTGATAACTGGTGTAATGTAAGAACTGGCAAGGAGTAGGGAAGTTAAATTATTGAGTGATAACTGGGGTAATAAAAGAACTGGCAAGGAGTAGGGACGTTAAATTATTGTGTGATGACTGGGGTAATGTAAGAACTGGCAAGGAGTAGGGAAGTTAAATTATTGAGTGCGATAATTGGGATAATGTAACGACTGGCAAGGAGTAGAAGAGAAACGATTGTGATGACTGACTTAACGACACAACTGGCTAAGAGAAAGGATGTTAAATAATTATACTTATAATATTGTGCAATGTAGCAACTGGCTAGAAGAGTGGTAGTTGAAGTAATATGAACGAAGATGGCTCTAATACCACAGATGACAGTAAGGGCAGCAGCTAAAGTCGTAATTGTGATGTATGTCTCACTTTAAAAACAATACTTGGCAAAAGAAATTGGCTAATCTACATCACAAAACACACAGTATTGTATTGCAAATGAAACACGAACTCAAAGCCACGGTAACCACATTATATGGTATTAAATGAGCCAGATCGACTTACTCATCTAATTACAATCATGCCTCCTGATCGTCGGAGCAGCTTAATAAAGCTAGCTTTACAATATATCTGACTTATCCACAAAAATGGGTCCAAGTCACGACACAATTCTTTGATTCGGCGATGATTGAAGAAGCGAAGAAAAGTGTGGTTTCCAACAAAGAAGAAGTATTGTAGCGAGAAATAAACACTTGCTGATAGGTGCGGTTTGGTGTCGTGACTGGAACAATTGTAATTCTGCAATGTTTAGATTGTTTTATTCTAGGTGATCTTGTTTCTGCGGCCTGTCGTTGGCAAGGAGGTTGCTCGGGTATCCCGTGAGCGTGCTAATTTAACAACAGGGTGGACGTTTCCCTGCCAGCTTGGAATTACATTGTTGAGTTGCAGGAGAAGAAATGGAGTAACTCTGGTGTGTCTAATTGTTTGTCGTATGACGTCGTCTGTTTCTGTGAAGCATATGAATTTGCCTAAAATTTGCCTGGTAATCTGTATTATAAGCATAATTATCATATCTAGAACTTTTCTTTATTTATGTATTTTGTTGATCTCTCTTCAGTGTAAGGGTACATTTTCATGTCACCTGCCCATTTTTGTAAGCGACAGAGCATTTTTTTTTCTATTAATCTATTATCGACTGCTTCTCCATAGCATGGTAAGGGAAAATCTCTTGTATTTTATTCATAGCCCTTCACTTTCAGGGTACATTCTCTCTGCCTGTATTGCTTGTTTCTAAATGACAGCACACATTCTTGCGCTTACATTTTACAAGTAGTTTATCAGTTACAGATATGTACAGGTTTCTTCTCGGTGTCACTGTATATATTTCTGTCTGCTCTGCTATAGTTTGCCTCTTTGTTTCAGGGTTTCAACTCAAGAATTTTATCGTACGCTTGGCACTGGCAGATATTTTTTTTTCTATGATGCATCAACTGTTGTTCAATGTTTGAAAATAAATAGAGTTAGTTATTATAAATTTTATTGAACATACAGTTTAAAATTCGCTAGAGAAATATCGTTTTACACGCATAGACTGATGTGATCAACCTTTTGCCGGACGTGTTTACTTCCCATGGTATTTTTTATACACAAAAGCAGCACAGAATCAGACGATGATTCAAATGCAGCCAAATAAATGAATTCTACAAACAGTTGCTCAGTAAAAAAGAGTCAAGTGGAGAGTATGGCAGAAACAACTTCACTAGAGACAGACACTGCCTGCAAGTGGGAAAGACGGCAGAGGCAACAAAAAGTTGGAAAGATGATAGAGACAACAACAAGTGGGAAAAACGGCAGACAACAAAAATTGGAATGATGAAAGAGACAACAAAAAGTGGGAAAGACGCAGAGACAACAAAAAGTGGAAAAGACGGCAGAGGCAACAACAAGTTTGAAAGATGACAGACAACAAAAAGTAGAAAAGATGGTAGAGGGAACAAAAATTTGGTAAGATGGTAGAGACAACAAAAAGTGGGAAAGATGGTAGAATCAACAAAAAGAAACACTACAGACTGAACCACCTGTAGGTAGGAAAGATGGCAGACAACATGAATAGTCTGTGAGTAGAAAGTATGGCTGAAAGACTTAGAAACCCCTTCCCCCTTTCCCAAAAAATGCAAACACACACACACACTTACACACTCACACACACACACACATACACGGGCGCAAGCGCGCGCATAAGGACATAAATATTAGAATGACGTGCCAGCATTTACCAGAATATTTCTTTTGCAACTATTTCAGAGCATGTCCCACGCCGAATCCAGCTTCATGGATGTTCGTGATATTCCTACACAATTTAACTCTTGCTCTCTCTCTCTCTCTCTCTCTCTCTCTCTCTCTCTCTCTCTCTCTCTCTCTCCCCTCTCTCTTTCTCTCTCTTATCTTTGATTTCTCTCTCTTTTTTATCGCCCTAGGGTAAACTCTTTGAACTTGTGTATTTAACTCATGATGTTATGCTTTCACTCAACAGGGTGTCTGCCCATTTCTCGCTCACCTTGAAATGTCCTCTATGATGTAGTTTTTATACTAGCATTTCACACCTCGGCATGACTAGGACCAATTGTCACTGCTCCATGGGCAAGGTTTTAGTTCAACTTTCACATGTATCGGTGATTTTTAATTTTTTTTTTTTTTCGGGTGTAAGTGAGCTCTGGCTGTCGTTAGCAGTGTAAATTCATTGAAAAAGCTTTTAAGCAGAGATTGGAGCACCCGTGGATCTGTTCGGTGTAAGTAAAAAGTAAAGTAAAGGGCCCTTTTCCGCGCCTTTAGGCGTATAGGGCATATTGAGCTAGACCGATATTTTATAGAACAATCAGCACATGATGGGTGATGTGATCAGCATCACGCTGACCGCCTTTACTGGGAGCGAATCCACGACCTTTCGATCCGCGGCAAGCGTCTAGCCGCTCCGCCACGGCAAATCCCTGGATCTGTCCGGAGCGCTGTGATGATAATCCTTACTAATCACTAATCATTAATCTCCACTACTCACTCTCCCCACTTTCAGGTCTCAGAGACACAATTGTCAATATAAAATCAAACATGTTCCCTCTATAAAATCAAACATGTTCCCTCACAACCAAACATTCAAGTTGGTGGTCATGTTTAATGTTTGGGTTGTCCACAATCTGCGGTGCATACAAACAGAAATCCTGTTGATAAATGGAGGCCAGCGTAGATAGTGCCGCATGTGCACTTTAGAATCAATGAGCTGGCACCGTGTGTAGGTGCTCAAGGCTTTAATGGGAATTCTAAATAGGAAATGCGAAGCGTTAAATGTTCCCTCTTGAGTAATGCTGTATGTGTGCGCTCCTAAGTGTTAACATAAATGTATCTGATTTCTTTTTTCTAAGTGCTAGTTTAATCTGGCATCTATACTTCTGAGCCAAACCAGTGATTCGATCATTGATTTGTTTGACATTCTTTTCAATGCCAATTGTCTATTGCATTAACATGTATATCGTTTCTCTTTCTGCACTTGGCTTTATGTAAAACATCCATCTACACATTCGAAATTTGATCAGTTATTTTTTCTGTTTCATCGTCTTTCTGTTTGATGTTATATCGGCTTCGGCGTTTGTGAGAGCATTTGGTTAGTGACATGATATCCAGCATTGTTGATTAGAGCAGTGTTCTTCAACCGATGGGCTGCGGCCAAAGGTGGCTCACGGGAAAGTCGAGTGGACCGCCAAAAATTCCAGCTGAATAGTGTTACAGAGTAGTGTGGGTAGTTTATCTCTTCCAGGATTAAACATTATGATAATTATTGTGAAAATGAGGATCCTCTATAAGCATCCTTTAATTGATAAGCCTTCTTAGAGGGTATGAGATACTGCGCATTGTTTCATCTTAAAAAAAAAAAAAGCTGATATCACTCTTCTTTCCAGAGATAGAAAGCACTCTTTGAGTTTTAAATGTCACTCTAACAAGAATATCCATCTATGACATATATGTCAGATTGTTGGCCGTTTTCTTGACTTCCAATTTGTGTGAAAAGACTCTCTTAGCCATGCCAGTGGTTGAATTAAAATCAAAACAAAGCAATCAAATTTATGTAACTGCACTAATTTATCTATCAGAAACAACGCCTTTGCCACGTAACACATATGTTCTAACCTCTGACCAGTAGTAGCACTCGCTTGTCATTTTGTAACGTCGGATTTAGAAAAAAAAAACTATCTACATTTGTTTTTGTTTCTGTGTTTGGTTAGCCGTCAGGTGGGCAGCGAAACCATTTCCACTGTTTTGGTGGGCTGAGAATAATTTTCACTGCGTTGGTAGTTAGTCAAACATTTTCCTCTGTTTTAGTGGGTCGCGAAACAATTTCCGCTGTTTTGGTGAGCAGCGAAGCAATTTCCACTGTTTTGGTGGGCTGCCAAACAATTTCAACTGTTTTGAAGGGCTGCGAAACAATTTCCAGTGTTTTGGTGGGGTGCGAAACAATTTCCACTGTTTTGTTGGAAAGCGGATGAAAATAGGTTAGGGAATACTGCATTAGAGCGTCTGTTTGATAAGGTCATCCATGCTAATGAGAGCACTTTGTCGGGGGAATGACGCTAAGCATGTGTTTGTCAGGGCATGTTTTTGTGAGGATCAGAGTTTCACGTGTGTTTATTAGGGCATGTTTTCTGGATTAGCAGCGCTACATGTGCGTTTATCAGGGCATCTTCTTGAAGGAAAAGCGCTACAGGGCATCTTGTTGGAGGAGTGTAGTGAGTAACATTTTCTCCCAGTTAATTTATGCCCGACAGATTACGTCAGTAATAAATGTGAGTGGAATATTTTGACTCTAACTGGGACGACACGGGAATTATAAAGAAACGCTGATAGTCAAACTTTGCGTGAAGTATAATTATTCACGTGTAGAAAAATCCGTATTACGATGAATCACGGGACAAATGGAATTCGTGAGACTGAAGGGACATGGAGTATTCGGGAAAAATGAAGCGGGGCATTAGAAGGCTATATAATACCGTATAAAGGGCTGAGGGGCAGTCTCGTTTGGGCCCAGGAACAGAGTGCATGGACAACGGTGAATGATGTGTGGATTCAACATGTGTTTGGGTGTTTTTGTTCCTCCAACGTCCAACTTGGCCAAACAAGCTGGCGGGCAATATGTCTGCGGGCCGTGTTAGTTTTTCTGTCAGGACAGCTGTTTTGATTTCGTTCATGATGCTAGTGTAGGACGATTGTGATTTCGGATAGAAGGTAATAATTGATACTTTGATATTTGAGCTATAATGTGTGCCTGGACAGTAGTCTATTTCATGGGCCGGCTGAGGAAGCCGCGAGTGGAAGATTAAAGTGCTGAAACAGTATCGTGTTGCTTTTCCAGTCGTCCATATTCTGCTCGTCGCGTGATGTCGGTATGTGAGATAGCCAGCGTGCGATGATGCGAGCCAGATAGAAGAAAAAAGAAAGTCATCGCACGAATGGAGGCTTGTCCGAAAAATACAGGATAGGAAATTTGTATCGGACAGTGAAATCTGAAACATTGGAAATGAGTTTAGTTAACAGCCTGACGTCGGGTAGAACCAGTTCAATATAGGAACATAAGCGGGGAAGATTGATGGCAGTAACGACACCCCATGTCGAATTGTTTACAGACTAAACAACGTTTGAACAAATTCCAGGCTTTAAACACTTTTAGATAAGTCCACGATTCAAGTTTTCGGCCAGTTAACCAACAAGAAGCAAAGGAAATATTGTAGATAGTGACAGTGGCAAGGAGCAGTCATCGATGGTAGCAAGGGAAAAGTAACAGTAAGTCTACGCATGGATGATGTGAGACTAGGGCTGTCCCTTTACAACACCTCCGAAGCCCTGTTGTTTAGTCAAAATTTGCTGCCGACTAAGGTGTGGTGAAGTGCAGTGGGAAATCTGCACCGAGCAACACAAGAAAGTGTCGACACCAGATCCTGCTTTCGGATCTGCTTTCAAAAAGTAGAAAGACAGTTACAACACCGGGTAGAGTGTTGACTGGGAACTGAGATCAAAAGAACTACAGCTCTGACACTGGGTATATGTGTCAACGCTCCACATTATCAACCGTGGCAAACAATTTGGTAGGAAACTACAGTACGAGAAGCCTACGATACCTCAAGATCGGCACTCATTGATGTCTCGTGATCAACATTCATCAATACCTCAAGTTCATTGTATAATAATCGTCCAAAACACAAGAAAGCGATAATAATAAAGCTTTCCTACGACCTAAACATATTCAGTCACCAGGAAAACTATCTAAATAGTCTGTGCAAATCTAAGTGTCGATAAAAATAATAGAAATAATTTAAGTGTCTACAGTTAGCAGTGTACTATTTAAGTGTGTAGTTAGCAGTGAACTATTCAGTGATCAATATCCAGTTTGTGCAACCAGTAGTACATTGAACATTACCACGAACATTATGCAGTCTGTTTAATAAGTGCTTCACTGAACATCTCCATAATCAGTATGCATTTGATACAATAATTACTACTATTACAATTAGTGGGCGGTTATAATTTCAGTACCCATTTGATACAATCATTACTACTGTATACAAATAAAGTGTGCGGTCATAATTAACTCTATCAAATTAACATAATTTCTTCAATATTTTAAAAGAAGCAGTAGAAAGTTTAACTGACAAGCGTCATCTGAACAACTGTCAAGAAAGCAAGTCATCGCAGAAGCAGCTTCAGGACAGGCAACCAAATCAGAACATCAATATACAGCATCGATTACTAATTTTATTTTCTGTTGATTCAATTTTAGATTATTATTATCAATAATATTTTTTTTTTTTTTACAATAGTGCAGCTATTGACATTTAATTTAATTATTAATAATATTATTACATTGGTGTATTTGGTATTATTTTACATTGTTCTACTATTGTTTATATTTTGTTTATATAAATAACTGCAAATCAAATATTTTCCCAAACAATTGAAATAATTTGAAACTTTATTTCATTTAGACTATTTAATTGTACCCGAACTATACACAGTCATAAAAATTTTTTTTATTAATATATTCTTTTCTAAAGTGTAGTCATCAAGTTTAAACTTTGTAAACCAACTACTGTGCTACATAGATTGATTTATTGTGAAACATTTAATCATTGTTAGACATTTACGTACTATTTCATTGATTATTGTGTTAAATACTTTGATAATCCACTGCATCTAATACTTTGATATTCCACTGCATGTATTCTATTTGCTACAACAGTCTATTACAACTTGATAAATAATCTTAATCAAATAATATATCCCTTTTCTAGCTATCATAGCTAATTTCTCAAGTGTGCTGAACTGATTTACTCTTCCATAAGCCAAACTTATACTAGTCAACTCTTCCTCTTAGACATCAACTGTATATATATATATATATATATATATATATATATATATATATATATATATATATATATATATATATAGAATCATTTAGAATCTTGGTAGTTGAAAAAGTTACATCCACTATATTTAAAGGTATTTTCTTGATACACAGAAGACATTTCAGTTATTAATTCAAGTTACTAGTTCATTTTATTGAACTTATATTGTTTTTTAAGAGTATGTAATTTGAAAGAAAGGAATTGTAACTTCACTGTTGTTTACATTGTGAAGACATCAAAATGTCTAACTTGGCAGACCTGATCAAACTGGGCAATGAATTAAATTTAGAAGGGGAAGAACTTAGACAGTTTTGTGATGAGAAGGAAAAGAAAATACAAGACGAATTAAGAGAAGAGAGAAGATTATTGCGAGCACACGAACTAGATATGAAAAGACAAGAAATAGAGATGAGAGTTAAACAACTGAAACAAGAAAAAATATTAAAAGATAAACAGCTTGAACAAGAGAAACATTTGAAAGAGATGGAAATACAAATAAATGCACAATTGGAACGTGAATTGATAGCTGCTTCAATTCAGACTGAAAAAGAAAAGGCAGATACACAAATAAGAACTAAAGAAATGGAAAATGATTCCAGAAGAGAAGCTGCTATTCAAAAAGAGAAATTGAGAGAAGAAAAAAATACAATTAAAAAAGTATGCAGGTATAGTTAGGAACTTCTCTGAAAAGGATGACATTGGTAGTTGTATATCTAGTTTTCTTTTGCAAATGCGCTTTTATGATGTCCCAAAAGACCAGTGGGCCATTATTTTTCAAAAACACTTTGCATTTGAACCGTTAAAGATCTTAGAAACAGTCCCTGAACATCTAAGATTAGACTTTGACTATATTAAAGATCGCATCATGCGACACAATGACTTACATGAAGCAGTGTATATAAAAAAATTTCTTGATCTAAAGCCAAAGTCTGATCAGACGTTCACTGATTATCTTTCAGAAATTCAGAATATTTTTGACAAATGGATTGATTCGGCCAATGTTAGGGATAACTATAAATTGTTAGTAGATTTATTATTACGGAATAAAATGACGGAAACTTTGCCTAAGCCTATGTCAACATTCTTAAGAGAAAATAAACCAACCTCATTAAAGTAGTTAGAGAATTTAGGTGAGAATTATTTTTCAGCCCATCGTGAAATTTTCATTTCCAACCCCGTACCAGATATTGAAACTGGAGCTAGTACCAGTTATGAAAGAGGCAGATACAACCAAGGGGCAACCCCACACAGCAACAAAACCACGTTCAACAAAAAGTGGCAAATTATGTACTGCAAATATTGTCAAAAATCGCATCCAAATAATAAAATGTGTGACAGAAATCCAGGTTATGAGGACTATATAGAAAAATTGTTTGATAGAATAACACAGAAGTTAAGTTTGTATAAAGATGCTATTAAATGTTTAAATTGTGGATGCTATAATCATTTTAAAAGAGACTGTTTATTTAGGAAAAAAAATATAAGGAAGCCAACATAGAACAAGCAATGTCCGACTCAGATTCAGATAGTGAACCATTTGATACCAACGCAGTAAAAGTTGAAAGTTGTGAAACATGTCAAACTCGCCAGTTATTTCATGAAAAAGATAATCTACCTTTTGGGCATAAAATATTGGTACATGAAGCAAATTCTGTTATCACCTCTCAAGGAACACTTAAGATGTATCATGGTATTGTTAATAACAAGACAATTTCTGTTTTAAGAGATTCTGGTTCGAACATTTCAGGTATCCACAAAGATCTCATCAAACCGAAAGATATTATTAACAAATATATTTGTTGTCGAACGTTTTGAGGCACCATTGAGAAATATAAAGTAGCTTTTGTCAATGTTAACACTCCATTTTTACAAAGAAGAATAAGAGTTGCAGTATTGCCATCACCATGTGCAGGATTAATTTTGGGGAATGAAAAAGGTCTGAAAGAAATGTCTGAGCAAGAAATTTTTCAGTGGTAAAGAGAAAACATCAAAGAAGTGAAAGAAAATGACAACACAATTACCAGTGATCAAGAGTTGTGCCATAGTGTGAATGCAGCAGTATGTAAGCACATAATTACCAGTGATCAAGATCTTTGCCATAGTGTGAATGCAAGAATACAAGGGAATGAAATTGACTCTTCCAAAAACAATGCGCATTCAATTAGTCATTCAAGAATGAGTGATAGTATCAGTACAATAAAGAAGCAGTATAAAAGAAATGGGAACACAGAGTGTAAGGATAAATGTATAAAAGAAGTACAATATGAGAACATTGAATGTAAACATAATGGTATGAACGAATTCCTGATTGCAAAAACCATAAATGACAATGTATTGTGTGGTAAAAGCACACCATCCATACTGAACGAAAGTGAGAAGTTGAGAAAGGGTGATGGAAGAAAGAACACACAAAGAACAGTTGCAGATAATGAAAAACTTGAAAATAGTAATTTATCAAAATGTGACAAAAACCCAAGAGGGGCATGCATGCATGCATCATGCCTGCCTGCCTGCCTGCCAGCCTGCCGGCCTGGCTGATTGGCTGTCTGTCTGTCTGTCTGTCTGTCTGTCTGCCTGTTTGCCTGTCTGCTTGCCTGCCTGCTTGCCTGCCTGCCTGCCTGCCTGCCTGCCTGTCTGCCTACCTGTCTGTCTGTCTGTCTGTCTGTCTGTCTGTCTGTCTGTCTGTCTGTCTGTCTGTCTGTCTGTCTGTCTGTCTGTCTGTCTGTCTGTCTGTCTGTCTGCCTGTCTGTCTGTCTGTCTGTCTGACTGTCTGTCTGTCTGTCTGTCTGTCTGTCTGTCTGTCTGTCTGTCTGTCTGTCTGTCTGTCTGTCTGTCTGTCTGTCTGTCTGTCTGTCTGTCTGTCTGTCTGTCTGTCTGTCTGTCTGTCTGTCTGTCTGTATGTATGTATGTGTGTGTGTGTATATACATACAAATATATAGTTCATCTGTTAATCCGTCTAACTGCCTGCTTACCATCTTTTCTATATGTTTGCTCTTTCTCTCTCTTTTTTTCACTCTCTCTCTCTCTCTTTCTCTCTCTCGCTCTGCGTATGTGTTTGTGTATGTTTGTATGTGTTTGGACTGCTGTCTGGTCGGTCTCTAAATAATTATATTCAAAACTGAATGCGGACATAAAAAGAGCCTTTCCTCTCCTGTCTGCTAGTGATTGCCGACTTCCCTAGAGCACCATATGTTGGCGGATGAACTACCAGGGGGTCCTTTTCTTTAGTGTGACACCTGGCATCATTAAAATTTAAAACCATGGGTCCCGGCAGGGTAGGAAACAAATGATTGCGGATTTTTTCTGTGCCGTTGAAGTGGTGTGTTTTGCTCAAAGAATATCGAGACATTAATTGCGTTGGTAAAAGTTGTCCTATCCTATTAATCTTTCATTTTATGTTGTTCTTATTACAGTCTTATCTTCTCTGTCGTACTCTATAAAACATAAAGAGCTCGTTCATTATTCATTGGTCATTTTCGTTTCTTTCTTTTTCTCAACATCCTGTACTCTGATGATCAGTGTAAACGGTCATAATCTGCCATTGTGTATAAATACTAATATCAGGTCAATGTTCATGTCCTACCCTATCTAAGTATTTATTTTCTTTTCTTGTCTTGCTCTTATTCAAGCACACATCACATCACAGCACTCGGGGCATTTTCATAAGAGTTCCGTCCCCATCTTCAGCAGCCAGCGAAGAGTTCCGATACTAATGGTGCCAGAAGCTTTCTGATTAAACGTCCGTCTTGCCTTTCCTCTGAGCCTCGAACATCTGCCAGAACCTCTCGTCACACCCCAACTGCATCAATCTCACCAGACTGTGGTGATCCAGCTGCTCCTCCGAATTGTACACGCTCTCCCACAAGGCATTAACCACGTCTGCCCTATCAAATATCAGTATTCCACCAAGTTGTGCAGAGCCGGCCAGTCAGTCTGTTTGTTTATTTTCCCAACACACCGACTTGCCCCGAGAAAAAAATCCAGACAGTACTCCTCACTCGTGTCCTCCGAAGCGAAGCATGCCTGTTCTGAACTTCCTCGGCATGCTTTCTGAATCAGTTACAATCACGATGTGTGTGTGTGCCGTGTTGTTTAGCCAGCGGAAACCTGCAGTGACCGCCTGCACCTCCATTCTTAAGCTGGATGTTGTGGTATCATATGCTAGGCTCTCCTGCACCAAACGTCGACCATTACGTTTGATAAAAAGCCCCAAGCACTTCTTTTGCCCCTTGACACTGAACTGTCTGTGTAAATGATCAAATCCTCTGAGCGAGCATTATCTTGAATTAATTGCTAAATTTCCACCTCTGTGGCACCTGCTGGCCAGTCTCTGCATTCCCGGCTCAGTGTGATTATGACTCTACTTGCTTCTGTTCTTTTACAGTTTAAGTCGATAGGATAGACTTTATTGCACCCTTTTTAATCCTATATAACTCGGTATGTATCTGAAGAACGGACAGCCGCCTGCCGCGAACGTAGCACAAAGGTGGAACTCCAGCGACGATCTCCATTGATCTCATAAAACTATACTCGTAAAATGAACGACGCGTTCGTGAAAACATGACAGGAAATCTCAACCTTCAGAGAGAGCAATGAACGGCTTGAGCACTTGGCCAAGTAGGTGTTTGCGAGGTGGAAGAGAACAAGAGGAAGGTGGAAGAGAACAAGATGAAGTTGGAAGAGAACAAGAGGAAGGTGGAAGAGAACAAGAGGAAGGTGGAAGAGAACAAGAGGAAGGTCTAAGAGAACAAGAGGAAGGTGGAAGAGAACAAGAGGAAGGTGGAAGAGAACAAGAGGAAGGTGGAAGAGAACAAGAGGAAGGTGGAAGAGAACAGAGGAAGGTGGAAGAGAACAAGAGGAAGGTGGAAGACAGGACATGACCACATGCATTGACCTGCCAGTTATCCATGATTGATTACTCATATTATGACAGTAGTTATTTTTGTTATTATTATTAGTAGTAGTAGTAGTAGTCATAGTATACAGGCTAACAGGTTTTCCCTTTAGGCACCTGGCCATTTGGCTGTTGTGATCACGTTTCTTCTCTCCGGCACTTTTTTTTTTATAGCTTTTTAGCAGTTTATTTTCCTACATGTTTCGCTGGCATTAGGCAAGACAGTCCGTTACAAATTCCTCCAGTCATGCACAATCACATTGTCCGGTAACTCTGTCAGTTAATATAAACACATTGAAGTTATTCCCTGCCTTGTGCATGACAAACATATGCTGCAGGTTTCCCCATTGTTGAGTTTTTATAGTTGTTTTTTTTTTTTTTTTTTTTTTTTCCCGTTGAGCATACGTTTTATAGCTTTAGTTCAGGTCTCATAATAAAATCGACACCCGTGGCATCATTGTGTCATCTTAATTATAAGGTTAAATTTGGAAGTAAAGGTACATACTTCAATACATCGCATTATCAACTATAGGTTGAACTCAGAACGGCCAGCAACCCCCAGAGAGCGTCACACAAAGCAGAAACATCGTAGCTTCAGCGATGATCCCTTAGTGTATCATTGAAAGTGCACTTGTGAGCCCAGTGGCCCTTCCGGGAAATAAACCGACAGTCTTCAAATCGAAAGGCAAATGGCTTGACCACTTCAACACTGTGATCCCCTGTCAATCAAGCCGTTTTCTGTTCTGTGTTTTGGTGAAGTCTAGAATGTACGTACAGCTGTAGAACAGAACGTTTGGTCGCTAAAGAGTTAATGTCAGTAAGTAGGTAGTGAATGATTCATCGGGCGTATGATGCTATACTCAAATACGTATATACACGTAGATGTGAATACGTTTATCTTGTAGCCGACCCTGTCAGATGACGTATTATGAGTTCCAGAAAGTTTGCTGTGCCGGTATCTCTTGTTGTTATCTGTTTACTTTTGTGTGTAAGAAATGTGTGTCATGACAACATGACGGCACAATCATATAGTTTTTCCTTTTTTCCAAAAACAAGAGAAAGGCAGTCTTGTTGTTACTGTTTTGAATAAATAAAAGATCTCACAGATACAAAAGATAGTTTAATTGTAACAATGAACAATAATTGCATGAGCCAATACAGAAGAAAGTGTGTCTCATTGAACGTTAGCATGTAAAATGTATCTGAATAGATTGACAACGTTCACAGTAGGGCCTATGATACATACACGCCTGTCTACTCACATTTGGGCCTGGCGCAACGGTTTGGATGCTTATCTTCATTTTTATAATTAATTTCTCTCTGTTTATTGATTGGTGGCACAAGAACACTGACCTGATGTATGATTCTGTTGATCTTTGTGGGCTATGAACAATGACTGCCTGCACTAAACAGTTAGATACAGGATGTTGTCGGGCTAATACCTAACCCTGTAAAGAATGTTGATACGTGAGAGCAACCAGAGCTCAAATTTGCCGGACTGGATCTTTTATAAGATAGCGACAAAATTATAAAATGTGAGCACGGAATTAAGGATTTGACTGCGACTGAACAAAGGAAAAATAACGATGGTATGCTATCATCCACAAACATTTGTACATGGAGTTATGCTGGCATAGCGATTAGGTCAAGCACTAGTAAAGATACACAACCAATGCTCGTAGTGCCAGATAATTGACAGGATGGTATACGCCTAAGGAAGACAACTGGCTTTGTTTTAGATCTCGTGCAGGTTGGGGAGTCACATGCTATTTTACATATTTCCAACTGCATGTTTTGTGCTGTTGGCGATACATGATTCTGAGGCGAACATACGTCAACATAATGTTAGTCAGGTGACAGTTTCGGCTGCAGGATCAACTAATTCCCAAAGAAGTCGACTGTGTCGACGAAAGCGCTTAAACAAACAGCTATATTGCTAAAAATCATCGCAATTACATTCAGAACAAAAAAATAAATTTTGTATAATAACAAATAGCGTATGCTGACGATATGATCAGTTACTGATCACACTTAAGCATAGTTATTATTGTTGATTAGTTTGGCGTCGCTTGATTACACCAGGCAGCCATAATTGTTGGGCATTGGATCTTATCACTCAAGTGTTGTCTTTGTACTATGGGAAACGCTAAATAGCTTTCAAATGTGACGTCCAAGCAGCAGACTAGCCCATACGAGGCACGACAGATTAACAAACACTAAGGTATTGGCATTAATTCGAATGACAAACATGTTTTTAAATACTTGGTCTCTCAAGACTCCGGGGGCTAGGACGCACTTTGAGGATGGAGCATAGAGACTCCCTAAGGACATTCTCTATGGGGAATTACAGATGGGTAGAAGATGTATAGGTCATCTCTGCTAATGTATAAATATGTGTGTAGGCAGGACATGCATGATGCAGGTATGAGATGTGTTCGTGGGAACATAGCCATGTTCTATAAAGGAGGAAGGATCAAGAGTGAATGTTGATAAAGGAAAAATCTACTTCCAGTCAAAATGGACGCTAGGGACGGTCACTGTTGTGAGCCGTGTAAAATTGTTTAACTTCTGCCAGACGGTGGCCGGTGCATTTGTGCTCCATCTGTTGACTGAAAGGATAGTTTAATCTCCAGCTTCTGGGTTGAGTGCGTGGCGTGACACTGTGAGCTGCTGATTTATTTTGGAATGCTTTTCTACTGTAACCAACGTAGTGGTGGGAATTGTAGATTCAAAAAATGGTGCGATGCCTATTGTCGCAATATTGGTGATGCCATTATGTGATTAAAATTGATCGCGTGTACAACTACTGATCAGTTATTGATTTCTGCTACCATCCATGATAAACTGCATTTCTTATGTCGGACTGTTTGTGTTAGCACTTCGGATGCTACCGTATGCTTTTAATGCGTGTGTATGCTAGGGCATGTGCTGAGACAGCAGTCTGTCAATCTTTCCACAAGGGACTGTGATAAACATTCTGTGTGTATTTAGTTGGCGCAGGAGCGGAGCAACTATCGGATGACCCGTTTGCTATGAAGCTAAAACTAAGATTACCAGATTACCAAATTACCAGGAAAGAAAAATCGATTGCATATAGGTTTAGACCTGAGGATCGGAATGAGGAAACAAACGTTAGATACATGCGATGGCCACAGTGATCCTGAAATACAGGGCTCTAATAGTGGAAAACCTATTTTAGCAACAGCAAGTCTTTTAGAACACTGGTTAAAACTGTGGGCTGTGATTGTATGGCTCCCTGTTAAAAAAAAATTTAATTTTCACTCAGCCTAAAGTGGCTACCATGTAATTTAATGGGGAGTAAAGGCGTTTGGCATGATGTTGAGCATATCACCCACCGAGGGCAGAAAGGTCTATACAAATATGTCTAACATCATATACTCAATGCGCTACTGGTGTTAACGGGTGCCTTTAGTTTCCTTTTACTTCAGTACAACACAACACTGTACTCAGATAGAAAGGTGCTGAAATAACATAACCGTAACGAATCAACTGAAGGATCAAATTCACGCCACTGACATTGAGTGATTGACCCATATTCTATAGACCAGTTGGCACTCGATGGATACTGTCATCAGCCACCCCTATGTCCTAGGATGTTGTGTTTTGCAAACTGGATATGTTTTAAATTCTATGTCTGTAATTTATCACCCCCACCCCCCGACCGCACATACACACGCACATACATCCACTGCTGACATACTGCACAGAAACAATGGTCAGTGAAGAAGCTTAATGTGTAAGCGTGTATAGGAATGAGTCGATATAACAGTACCTAAAAGTTGTTTAAAAGTCAGAATTCAGAAATCAGTTTGGCATACATTTCAGCCAACTTGAATGCGAAGATGACACTTAAAATCATACATTTTTTTTTAGCTTTTTTTTTTTATGTGTGCCTGTGTGCGTTAAGTGTGTCGTGAATTATTATTTTTTTTTTTTTTTTAAATCTCCTTTCTAGCTAATTATAATTCCACCTGGGAATACTTCCACTCCTTTCTCGCCCACACAGGGAATTCAATCGTGCATTCGTTTTGAGCCTTTGAACTAACTGGCTTTTGTTAATTCCCACACCGATTCATCTGCAATTTCACACCACTGTTTGTTTTCACCTTGGACATTAGATGAATGGCATTCCAAATGTTCTCAACTCAGACTGTTTACATCATCATGTTTTTCCCCATAATGTTATACCCAATATTCTTCGTTCCCTACTAACGATGATCCAGCCAAATGGGCACAAATAAATATCATAGTAAGTAAAGTCAGTTAACCTTTACATGTCGTATTTGGAATTTTGTTTGGACCACATTTTGTCTTAATAATCTATGTAAACCAAACAGGAAATGTTTAATTTGTAATGAAAATCATAAATTAGAAAAAAAAATATATAAATGACAGATCTAAGCACACGTACTCGCTTGTCAGCAGATGAAGTTATTTCCTATTTAGAGGAAAGTTCTTCTTCTTCTTCTTCTCTTCTTCTTCTTCTTCTTCTTCTTCTTCTTCTTCTTCTTCTTCTTCTTCTTCTTCTTCTTCTTCTTCTTCTTCTTCTTCTTCTTCTTCTTCTTCTTCTTCTTCTTTTTCTTCTTCTTCTTCTTCTTCTTCTTTTTCTTCTTCTTCTTCTTCTTCTTCTTCTTCTTCTTCTTTTCTTCTTCTTCTTCTTCTTCTTCTTCTTCTTCTTCTTCTTCTTCTTCTTCTTCTTCTTCTTCTTCTTCTTCTTCTTCTTTCTTCTTCTTCTTCTTCTTCTTCTTCTTCTTCTTCTTCTTCTTCTTCTTCTTCTTCTTCTTCTTCTTCTTCTTCTTCTTCTTCTTCTTCTTCTTCTTCTTCTTCTTCTTCTTCTTCTTCTTCTTCTTTTTCTTCTTCTTCTTCTTCTTCTTCTTCTTCTTCTTCTTCTTCTTCTTCTTCTTCTTCTTCTTCTTCTTCTTCTTCTTCTTCTTCTTTTCTTCTTTTTCTTCTTCTTCTTCTTCTTCTTCTTCTTCTTCTTCTTCTTCTTCTTCTTCTTCTTCTTTCTTCTTCTTCTTCTTCTTCTTCTTCTTCTTCTTCTTCTTCTTCTTCTTTCTTCTTCTTCTTCTTCTTCTTCTTCTTCTTCTTCTCTTCTTTTTCTTCTTCTTCTTCTTCTTCTTCTTCTTCTTCTTCTTCTTCTTCTTCTTCTTCTTCTTCTTCTTCTTCTTCTTCTTCTTCTTCTTCTTCTTCTTCTTCTTCCTCGTCTTCTTTTTCTTCTTCTTTCGTTCGCTTATTATAGGTTAGTTATATCTGCAGTGGTGTCTCTCATATGAAGTTTAGAAAACGTTAGAGAAAAGTGATTCCGATTTTTCTATGGAAGTGATGTAGCTGCAAATGAACGTGATTATATAGATCTTGAAAGTAATGATTTGTCATCTGAAGAGAATCCTGACAGTAGCGATGAAGACAGTAATTTAGATCAATCTGAACCAACAGTTGATCAAATGCAGTGAGTGATGAGTGGGTAAAGTAAAGTACTTCTGACAGAAATAAATGTATGTTTGCAGTGCAAAATGCACGTGTGCAGATTTCTGGTAATGAAGTGCCTACAACATTTTATGGTTTCTTTGAACTGTTTTTTATTTCTTTTTTTTTTTTCACAGCTGCTCTCATTGAAAAACATAGTCATGAAAACAAACAGGTACATGGCTGAAAAGATACAAAGTAAAACCCTGACATCACGTTATTTGTGGCATACTTGGTTAGACGTTACAACAGTTAAAATAAAAGCTTATCTTAGAGTCTTGGAAAGACAAAAGAGTAAGCACCTACCATGATATTGCCACAACAATCATACAGAGAAGAGCAAAGAATAATAGTACTGAAGGCATCACTAAACCAAATGCTGCCATTGACTACATTAAAAATATGCGTGCCTTTGACCGTTTTGATTATTACCGCAACAGCTATTCCTTTACAAGAAAATCTGTAAAGTGGTGGGGAAAAAAGCTTTGTCTGGCTGTTAAAAATAGCTGTTGTGAACAGTTTCATTTATATAAAGAGACACAACCTGGCAAGGCTCTTGACCACATAAGATATCTAAAACAACCTGATCCCGTAGCTTGTTTCAGAACAGCGAGCTACTCAGCCTCGTCAAAGAGGGCGCCCATCAACCCTGAATGCAGAAGAAAGACCTGACAAGCGCCAACATTTTATTGCTATATTAGAAAGAAAGAAGAGCAGAAATTGTGCAGTGTGTAGTGACAGAAAAACACCTGGTCAGAGGCGACAGGCGGTATATTTCTGTGAAACATGCTGACGTTAACCTGGACTACATCCTTGTATCTGCTTCACAAAGTACCATATTCTGACACAGTATGGAGAAACTGCATTTTTTTCCCCCCACTATTTTCAAGCACTTTTTCATAATATAAATAAATTAAACATATGTTCTGTTATTTGCTTTTTACAATGGCGAATAAAGACAACATGAGTTGTGCATGATTTTTCCCAAAAAAATATTCTGACCACACAAGTGAGGTCAAATTTGCTCACCCTGTGACTGCCGCCTAGTCTGTAAAATGTATGTCTAGCAATAATGTTATGTTCCAGGCGACATAAGACGACGGTTGTTTATTCGGACATTATCGAATATGTTTTTGTGTGCATTGCAGGTTACTTGCTTCTGACTATGATTAGCAGTTGTATTTTCCCCATATGTGCACTCAAAGTTACGTCGTTAAGCTTTTGAGTCCATGGCTCAACATTGTTAGCGGCGGCTTTCAGTTGGAGTGCTTTTTGACGATGCCCAACGTGGGTTATGTGAACTGCAGATTTAGAACATGGTCAGCCACAGAATTAGTAGTGCCTTATGCGCTTAATCAGTGTGCAACTACAGATTTTTTGGAACTGCTGATTAAATCTTTGAGGATCTGCCTTTCTAGTCCAGACTGTTTGTGTTGACACCTCTGACGGCTACTTCATTTATTGAATGCGTGTGTATACTACTGTATTTGCCGAGACTACGGTCTATGCCAATTATTTCACATGGGATAGTGATTGCCATATATGTGGTTTTCTTTTGCCCAGTAAAGGAGCAATTATGGGAGGACCATCTGCTGTGTTGTCGGAACTTCGATGACCTGATTATCTGCTTCTTGATATAATGTTGACAGTATTAGTGCTTCATGTTGTGTATAACAAAGATTGGCTTGTCAAGCGGTTAGGAAAACTGGTACCTCATAAGGAAGATCCTGCCTTCAAATCCTTAGCAAGGTTTAAGCAGTTTTTTCAGGGGCAGATTAGACTTTCTAGACTTGAGGAACATTAACATCAAGAACTTTAGACTTTGATAAACAGCAGTCACCCCCTCCCATACTCCCCTTTCCTATTTATTTTTTTAACGGACCGTCCCAGATTATAACAGCTAGGCACATAGATGTATTCTGTTTACTGGACGTACGCCCCTCCCCCCTCTCCCCCCCCCCCCCCCCCCCCCCCCCCCCAAAAAAAAAAACTGTGAAGACAATTAGACACGAAACCATACTAGTAGTCAGGCGGACATAAAAATAAACAGAAAGGACAATTTGCAAATACAGTGACGTGATTGAAGCAGACCAGAAAATTGCGAAGATGGGGAAACATTTCATGCTGGCCATATTTATGTGCTTCTATTTAGATAATCAGTGTGAACACGCATCCGCTTTACACCCGTGTTTGTAATATGTTGTCCAGATACGTACATATAAATCTCTCTTCGATCCGAAACCTTTTCGTTGTAGCCACCTCAATTATGTGTGTGTGTGTGTGTGTGTGTGGGGGGGGGGGGGGGGGTTAACAAAAAAGTATGTAATAATGTTAAATGAAACACAGAATTTAAAAAAAAAAAGTTCTCAAAAATGCTTAAAGAATGAATACATTAAATAGGAGAAGATAAATATTTTCCACCGACAGAACGTACCATGATCCTCTAAATGAACGCGTCGTTCATGTTTACCCTCCCGTATGAACCTTATATCTGTGTCGCTGTGTAGGAAAGTATATTTGGATAACAGTAGCCTCGAAATCTATTAATATCGACTGAACATTTATTTAGGGGCCATTTCCAGGGGTTTCCTTGTCACTGGGGATGTCTGTTCGGGTCTGGGATCTGGGCCATCTCTAGGCCGACATTGATTTATATGTTGGGTTTGTTTACTTTCAAATAAGGCTGTTCGGGTGGTCACCGAGTTTGTACGCTGACTGAAGCAAACATTTGTGGAGGGACAGTGAGTATAATTTTGCAAAACTGTTTAACAAACTAACTATCTAACTAATAATAAATAACAAATCAACTAACTAACCAAACATTTAATTAATAACTTACTGACTGAGTGACTATCTACCTAAAAATACCTAACTAAATACCCGACTAAACAACTGATTCACCAGCTAGCCGACTGACTTGTTGACTGACTGACTACCTAGCTAACTAGCTAAACTAACTAAACTAAGTAACTAACTAACTGATAAGTTATTAGCCTTCTAACTACTAATAAATAATTAATCAGCTAACTAACTAAACAATTAACTGACTAAAGACCTAACTAATATCGAATCAACCACCACTTCATTGAAAGACTAAATAGCTAAATAATACAAAATTAATCAACAAACTAACTAAAAATTAAATAATCAGCTAATTAGCCAACAAATTAACTAACTGACGAAGTGACTGACTAACTACCTACCTAAACAATAACCAATTAACTAACTGACTGACTAACTACCTACCTAAAAAATAACCAATAACTAACTAACTAACTGACTGACTAACTACCTACCTAAACAATATCCAGTTAACTAACTAACTGACTGACTAACTACCAACCTTAACAATACCCAGTTAACTATCTGATTGACTGACTAGTCACCTACCTAAATAATAAGCAATTAACTATTCAACTAAACAACAAACTTAGCAACTAATTAAGTACCTGATGACTACCTGAATTATTGACTGACACCCTAACTGACTAATTCACAATCTAGCAACTAACCTGAGAATTTACTTCATTATTTCAATTTATTAAATAAGTAATAAGCGTAATATATATATATATATATATATATATATATATATATAATATATATATATATATATATATATATATATATATATGCACAAGGTCCGACGATTAAGTAATGAGACTGATTTTATTATGGCTAAGACAAAAATGCCATCTATGATTGACATCATGGAATCCAAAAAGGCAACCTTTGTCTATATTCTGGCAACTTTTCATCGCTGCCCGATATGCAGACAACAAACAAGCCGCCATTTTGTTAACCTAGTCAAAGGTGGATTGTTACGTAAACAGCATAGAGCAAAAATGCTAATATTAAATTATGTTTAAAACTCAGAAAAAGCGCCATTGCGACAGTTCAATCGATGCGACAAAATTATAGGGATAATTGTTCTCGTGGACAGATTTTCAGTGGTAGATAAATTGTTTATTGATACAGAGACTATTCGTAAAATTGTAGTGAAAGATTTGGGCAAGAAAAAACTTGCTTGCCGGCTTGTATTCAAAACCTTGCAATTTGTTTCTTCTTTATGACAATGCAGTGGCTCAATGGGCGTTAGTTGTACAGGAATTTTTGACCCAAAAACAACTGCGTGTTCACAACCATCCACCCTACTCGCTAGATTTATCTCCCTTTGATTATTTTCTATTCCCAAAATTTAATTTGCCATTGAAAAGACGCTTCTTTGACGATATTGATAACATCCAAAGGGTCGTAACATCGACTTTAAGGGACATAACAACAGAAGTAGAAGAACTACAGAGGTCGTTCCAGTGTTTCTTAGAACGTGCAACTTGCTGGTATAATGCACAAGAAGCTTACTTTGAATAAAATGCAGGTTATATTTTCAACTGTTATTTTTTAAATTGTTATTAAACTAGTCTCATTACTCTATTGTCGGACCTTGTATATATAATTCACAACCGAACCACATACGTATTTAGATAACGACCTCACTTAAAAGCTTACATAAATAATAACCTGGACGTAATTTACTCTAGGCATATCATTATGAGATGCAATTTTTCTCTTTTTTGAAGCCACACCCTGACTCTTGCTAGGGGCGCCAATATAGCCCGACCATAAATATGATCTAATGGTTGAACGCGGTTTCTGGGACCTCTCCACGGTGATCATTATCCGCATGGTGGCACATTGTGTCATCGGGTGTTTATCGCTTGTGTGATGTCCTTCTTCTTCTTCTTCACTTCCTCTTTTACCGCTGTGGGTGTCGAGGGAGATATAAGGTTCTGATTCCAGCTCTTCTGGCTGCCTCGACCATAGGCACATCATGCTGTTGTTGAGTTTCTCTGATGTTATCCTTCCATCCCGTTCTTGGTCCACCCCGTGCTCTACGTCCTTCTTCTCTTTCCATGTATGCTTTGTATGGTATGATGTCACAAGGCATTCTCTCTAAGTGGGCAAACCATTTCACCTGCTGTCTTTGTATGTAATCCAGAATTGGTTCTGTGCCGACTTGTTCTCTTATGATCTCATTCCTGATCTTATCTCTTATGGTCACTCCTACAGCCCTTCTCAGACATCTCATTTCCGTGGTTACTAATTTTCTTTTATGGTTTGTTGTGAGTGACCATGTCTGGCACTGGTAGCACAGAGTTGGAATAAATATGCTTTGAATAAGATGTCTCTCCGTGCTGATTGGGAACGTTCTATGCTGTAAGAGGGGAGCTAGATGTCCCAATACTTGGTTTGCTTTACTGCATGTTATGTCCTGGTGGGGTAAAAATCTACTACTACTATAACCTACTACTACACAGCGGTCTTATTAATTGACATTGATACAATCAATGTCGATGTATGAACATAATATGCTTGATATATAACATGCAGCTGCAGTATAGAAGTGCATTGACTCGTTGACATCTTACTTCTATTTCCTTATCTATTCTTCCGTCCTTCGAGAATATACATCCTATAATTTTAAATTCTTTAACTTGCTTCAGACAAGTACCACTCAACCCGATATGTAGCGGGCAAGGAATTAGGTTGACCTGCACGACTTTATGTTTGGTCGTATTTATTGTCATGGTAACTTATCACAGACATCAGAAGAAAACTGTCATCATTTTTCGGCCATGTTATAAGAAGAGGGAAAATAGAACATGATTTCACCACTGGGAAGGTCTGTGGAAGGAGGCATAGAGGAAGACAACGAGAGAAGATTCTTGACCGTCTTGTTGCATGGCATGGAGGTGTGTCGGCACACGAACTGATACATGCTGCAGGAGATCGTGGATTATGGAGAGGCATGATGGCCCACGCCAGTCGGCAAGGCACCTGATGATAATGATGATGATGATTGTCATGTTATATCTTATACATGTTATACTCAGCCTGTTCATATGTTCCTGCAGTCTACTTGCCTCATTGTTAAACAGGTGCTGATCGACTGCAAATAGTAGCTCATTTATAATGTGTGGATCTAATTTTTTATTTGTCAAGGTAACACAAAAGAAAAACTGTATAGTACGTAGCAGTAAGGCAACGACGGCCACTGAAAGCTTGAATCCAAAAAGGAAATACAAATTATACAGTTCAAAAAATCAAGTTATGCATACATAATTTTAAAGTTATTTCAGTTTTATCATTTTTGAAATATTTGGAGCGAAAGTTAAATGTTTTCGAAACCAAAATGCCCGGGGAAATTAATGACCATTTAGTTGGATAAATCTTTCTGCTTCAGCGTTCATGCGAAGACGTATATATGTTGTGCCAGTTTGCAACATGGCTGCGATAGTTGAGCCTTTCGGCCGACACATCCGACTTCTGCTGGTATTTGCTGCTCTGGTTACCTTCCATATAAATTGGATAAACTTATGAAATGGGAAAAAGAGAAATATTTTGTAAACTGTCGATGTCAACATTTAGAAGAAGGAGGATGTAGCAATGCTATATTGTGCATATTCAGGAGAAAACGAGCAGAGAATCATACAAACTGCAATTAAAAGGAAAAAACAAAGATTGGGGAAAACGGACACGTCAAAAAGAAATCGTGAAACGGACGTCCTTGATGAAACAGGCCAAAGGATTTTGAATATATACGGCGATGTTGTTTTGAAAAATTGCACATACCAAAACTGACTGGGGCAGTTGGCACAATGAGCCCTAATGTAAGATATAAATGACACAACAGGATGATCAAAGAAAACATTTTCAAAGTAGTTTATGTGTCATAAGGCAGAAACGCCAAAGCCAGAAGGAATCTTAGGAGCTGAACAGGAAAACAGACGGTAGAACTAATTAAAAAGATATATGAAAAAAGGGCACAGGCCAAACGTGGGGAGTGAAGCTGAGGTAAGAATTATCCTAGAACTCGAGACATTCCCCATTCTCTGGTCTTCGGCATCTAGACAGCTTTCCCAATGCTGACGGCACCAGTATCAGTCTGACTGTATGTCCGTCTTGCCTTTTTTCCTGAGTATTAAATGACGGCCATGTCCCATAGTCGCTACCCGCTTTTTGGCACCGTACTCTTCAGCTCCTTAACGTCTATGTGTACCTTTGCACCTCACTAAAACATGTAAATATTGGCACTCCTCAACACTGGGGAAACTTGTGGAAGACAATCAAGCAAAAGATACGCTTCCATACAAACCGCGTGGTATGCATTAAAGATTAAGGAATATAAGTCTTTCATAGAGAATTACCAACGCTATAGAAACAAATGATGTTCGTGAATTGCAGCTCATTGCACTGAATTAACGACTCTCCCCTACTACCAATGAGCTTTCATTCATCGTTTACGCAGCTGGTCAGAAAAACATTCCGTTCACATCAGTCAGCTTTCCATAAAATTAATTAAAAACCATCAGCTACCTTTCTGTTTA
>CAJHNH020004857.1:94544-129544 GCA_905116865.2 Candidula unifasciata
TCGTAGGAAAACAGATTCGCATTATCCAGCTGCTGACCTTACTTACCTACATCACAGACACTATGAACTCAAATATTCAATTACAAAGTCCTTAAGAAAACTCACCCATTGTAAATAAAAAAAGAGAACAGGGAATCTTGTCTGTATAACGGTCAATTGGCGAGACACAAGGAAAAACGCCTGCCTCCAAGACCGGACTGTAGAGAGTGACGCACACAAACACGTCCCCTAACAACAGCAGTTAGCGTACGAATCGCGCTCACTAATGCAGTGCAGTGGTCAGACAATTTATTTAGAATAGGCGTAGAAAAGGCGTCCTAACATTTAATTCGACACTCAAAGCCTAAAAGAGTCATTATCAAATGGTTTTATATGGATTTTTCCTATCAGGACTCCCCCACAACAAACGAACTATCTAACTATGCTTGGCCTATTCTATTACATAGTTACGATGACGAGTTTAGGGTGGTCAGCTATATGGACCTTCCTGCTGTGGCAGATGTGTGGATGCCGTCATGCGACACTATTGTCGGACCTTGTATGTATAATTCACAACCGAACCACATACGTATTTAGATAACGACCTCACTTAAAAGCTTACATAAATAATAACCTAGACATAATTAATTCCAGGCATCTCCTTCTGAGATACAATTTTTCTCTTTTTTGAAGCCTCACCCTGGCTCTTGCTAGGGGCTGCAATATAGCCCGACCATAAATATGATCTAATCGTTGAACGCGGTTTCTGGGACCTCTCCACGATGATCCTTATCTGCATGGTGGCACATTGTGTCATTGGGTGTTTATCGCTTGTGTGATGTCCTTCTTCTTCTTCTTCACTTCCTCTTTTACCGCTGTGGGTGTCGAGGGATATATAAGGTTCTGTTTCTAGCTCTTCTGGCTGCCTCGACCATAGGCACATCGTGCTGTTGTTGAGTTTCTCTGATGTTATCCTTCCATCCCGTTCTTGGTCCACCCCGTGCTCTACGTCCTTCTTCTCTTTCCATGTATGCTTTGTATGGTATGGTGTCACAAGGCATTCTCTCTAAGTGGGCAAACCATTTCACCTGCTGTCTTTGTATGTAATCCAGAATTGGTTCTGTGCCGACTTGTTCTCTTATAATCTCATTCCTGATCTTATCTCTTATGGTCACTCCTACAGCACTTCTCAGACATCTCATTTCCGTGGTTACTAATTTTCTTTTATTGTTTGTTGTGAGTGACCATGTCTGGCACAGGTAGCACAGAGTTGGAATAAATATGCTTTGAATAAGATGTCTCTCCGTGCTGATTAGGACCCTCCTATGCTGTAAGATGGGGCTAGCTGTCCCAATACTTGGTTTGCTTTACTGCATGTGATGTCCTGGTGGGGTAAAAATCTACTACTACTATAACCTACTACTACACAGCGGTCTTATTAATTTACATTGATACAATCAATGTCGATGTATGAACATAATAAGCTTGATATATAACATGCAGCTGCAGTATAGAAGTGCACTGGCTCGTTGGCATCTTACTTCTATTCCCTGATCTATTCTTCCGTCCTTCGAGAATATACATCCTATAATTGTAAATTCTTTAATTTGCTTCAGACAAGTACCACTCAACCCGATATGTAGCGGGCAAGGAATTATGTTGACCTGCATGACTTCATGTTTGGTCGTATTTATTGTCATGCTAACTTATCACAGACATCAGAAGAAGACTGTCATCATTTTTCGGCCATGTTATAAGAAGAGGGAAAATAGAACATGATCTCACCACTGGAAAGATCTGTGGAAGGAGGCATAGAGGAAGACAACGAGAGAAGATTCTTGACCGTCTTGTTGCATGGCATGAAGGTGTGTCGGCACACGAACTGATACATGCTGCAGGAGATCGTGGATTATGGAGAGGCATGATGGCCCACGCCAGTCGGCAAGGCACCTGATGATAATGATGATGATGATGATTGTCATGTTATATCTTATACATGTTATACTCAGCCTGTTCATATGTTCCTGCAGTCTACTTGCCTCATTGTTAAACAGGTGCTGATCGACTGCAAATAGTAGCTCATTTATAATGTGTGGATCTAATTTTTTTATTTGTCAAGGTAACACAAAAGAAAAACTGTATGGTACGTAGCAGTAAGGCAACTACGGCCACCGAAAGCTTGAATCAAAAAAGGAACTACAAATTATAGAGTTTAAAAAATCAAGTTATGCATATATAATTTTAAAGTTATTTCGGTTTTATAATTTTTGAAATATTTGGAGCGAAAGTTAAATGTTTTCGAAACCAAAATGCCCGGGGAAATTAATGACCATTTAGTTAAATAAATCTTTCTGCTTCAGCGTTCATGCGAAGACGTATATATGTTGTGCCAGTTTGCAACATGGCTGCGATAGTTGAGCCTTTCGGCCGACACATCCGACTTTTGCGGGTATTTGCTGCTCTGGTTACCTTCCATATAAATTGGATAAACTTATGAAATGGGAAAAAGAGAAATATTTTGTAAACTGTCGATGTCAACATTTAGAAGAAGGAGAATGTAGCAATGCTATATTGGGCATAATCAGGGAAGAAACGAGCAGAGAATCATACAAACTGCAATTAAAAGGGAAAAACAAAGATTGGGGAAACGAACACTTCAAAAAGAAATCGTGAAACGGACTTGATGAAACAGGCCAAAGAATTTTTGAATATATACGGCCGATATTGTTGAAAGGATTGCACATAACAGAACTGACTGGGGCAATTGACAATGAGCCCTATGTAAGATATAAATGGCACAACAGGATGATCAAAGAAACATTTTCAAAAGGAGTTTATGCGTCATAAGGCAGAAACAGCCAAAGCCAGAAGGAATCTTAGGAGCTGAACAGGAAAACAGACGGTAGAACTAATTAAAAAGATATATGAAAAAATGGCACACCAAACGTGGGGTGTGAAGCTGAGGTAAGAATATCCTAGCACTCGAGACATTTCCATTCTCTGGTCTTCGGCATCTAGAAGCTTTCCAATGCTGACGGCACCAGTATCAGTCTGACTGTATGTCCGTCTTGCCTTTTTCCTGAGTGTTAAATGACGGCCATGTCCCCTAGTCGCTACCCGCTGCACCGTACTCTTCAGACCTTAACGTCTATGTGTACCTTTGCACCTCACTAAACATGTAAATATTGCAATCCTCAACACCGGGGAAACTTGTAGAAGACAATCAAGCAAAAAATACGCTTCCATACAAACAGCGGTATGCATTAGAAGATAAAGGAATAGAAGTCTTTCATAGAGAATTACCAACGCTAAAGAAAAAAAATGATGTTCGTGAATTGCAGCTCATTGCACTGACTTAACGACTCTCCACTGATGAATGAGCTTTCATCGTTTAACGCAGCTGGTCAAGAAAAACAATCGTTCACATCAGGTCAGCTTTTATAAAAAGTAATTAAAAAACCATCAGCTAACACTTTCTGTTTTAGAAGCAATTAAAAGACAAAACTGCCAATTACTGCCTTCATTATAGCACTTCTGCGGTGTAGACAGGGAATCTTTGAGCCTGGGGATTTACAGCCGCCTGGCTAGGGATGTCACCACGAGTGTACAGGTGAGGATTTTATTTTGACCCCGAGAGAAAAAAATCCGCAGCCTTACCTATGATTCGAACCGGGATATTGAAGAAAAAAAAAGGTGAAATTTTAGAAAGAATCCAATTTAAAAGAACACGTTTGAAAGGGGATAAGCGCAGGCCTCCCAGCTTAAGTCTGTTGCAGCTATCTCTCCATCTCTGTATCCGTTGTCTGGCCTGGCAGAAAGATCCTCATATCGCTTAACATTGATCTTTGGCCTGGGGACATGATCTTTGTTTGTCTGATTGCTGGACTGCATAGTTTAGCACCAGGAACTACATAAAAGTTATATTTCTATCTATCTATCTATCTATCTATCTATCTATCTATCTATCTATCTATCTATCTATCTATCTATCTATCTATCTATCTATCTATCTATCTATCTATCTATCTATCTATCTATCTATCTATCTATCTATCTATCTATCTATCTATCTATCTATCTATCTATCTATCTATCTATCTATCTAATCTATCTATCTATCTATCTAATCTATCTATCTATCTAATCTATCTATCTATCTTATCTAATCTATCTATCTAATCTATCTATCTATCTTATCTAATCTATCTATCTATCTTATCTAATCTATCTATCTATCTATCTATCTATCTATCTATCTATCTATCTATCTATCTATCTATCTATCTATCTATCTATCTATCTATCTATCTATCTATCTATCTATCTATCTATCTATCTATCTATCTATCTATCTATCTATCTATCTATCTATCTATCTATCTATCTATCTATCTATCTATCTATCTATCTATCTATCTATCTATCTATCTATCTATCTATCTATCTATCTATCTATCTATCTATCTATCTATCTATCTATCTATCTATCTATCTATCTATCTATCTATCTATCTATCTACCTACCTATCTACCTACCTATCTACCTACCTACCTACATACCTACCTTCGGTCGGTCGGTCGGTCGGTCGGTCGGTCTGGCTGGCTGGCTGTCTGGCTGGCTGGCTGTATTGTCGTTTCTTTGTGCTGTCTGTCGGTATGCTTGTCTATCTATCTGCCCGTTCATCCATCCATCCATCCACATATGCATCCATCCCCTTTCGTCTATCTCTCTGTATTTATGTCTGTGTGTCCGTCAGTCCGTATGTTCTGTTGGTCTACCAGCGATTACAATTCAGAGTCTGATGTTGTTGATGATCTTATGTATTGAATAGTCCTCCATTTTCATTTATTACCCCACGCTCATGTTTTCCAATTACCTTCATATCACCCACGTCATCCGATCCTATCTTGGCGCTCACGTGACGCGTCAAATATGTGATGTTGTCATTTCTATGATTACACAAAGTACTTTGAAGTTGCGTGTTAAATTCCTCTTTTACTAGTTCATCGTGATCACGTTATGGTGTGTATTACTAGATCAAATTCAGGAATACGTACAGTAAAAACTCATTAGCACGAACTCGCTTAAAGATTAACATAATAATTTTGAATCCAGCATGATGTACACAACTATTAGTCCCCCTGTTAGTACGGAATTTAAATTCACGAAAACTTGGATTATTCGGTCACTTTGAATTCGTGTTAATAAGGTTTTACTGTATTTCTTTGCCACTGACATTTTCCATTGCGTGGTGAAAAGCACCTTCTTTGCTCAGTCCATGCAGCTGCTCATTCAAATCGACAGATACTTCAACATTGAACTGCTTGTAGCATAGGTTTTTTGCTCCAACGATGTTCCTCTCCATTACCGAGACAGAGGTTTGATGTCAAGGGTAACAGCATCTCAAGAATAGTAGAATATACATTCGTTACCAGACCTGACTTCCAACCGTTGGCAATTCAGATCTTGCAAAATTGCATTGAAATGAGACTTTTACTCACTTCAGACAGTTTTCATCCATCCCATTGTGAAGGGGCTTCCAGTATTGCCAGGTTTTCTCGGGAAACCGATCGGCATCTTGATCATACATTCATTCGATTCATGGATACATTCAATTCGCACTCTCTAAGCACCAAAGGACCGGACTGAAAACAAGACTGAACTTACTTCTTCTGAGTTTAAATAATATGTTCTCTTGCACTCATATGTTACACTCACTGATAATTAATTTAATTATTCTGTAAATGCAACACTATCTGATACTTATCAGTTGAATTACCAGCAATTCAAGGAAAGACGACTTTTAACCGACATCACATCACTCATAACAATTTCATAAGCGCTCGGTGTCCCTTTGGCTACTGTGTAATATGTGTCTGGGCTGACAGAGCCATCTAGACCAGAGAGAACTAGTAGCGGATCGAGTCTTCCTTGCAAGTGATGCTTCGAAAAGGACGGCTACGTGTCGGTGAAGGCACACTTCTCAGACTGGTTCACTTACACATGGTTTTATAACCAAGGTTTTCACTTTGATCAATCGTATCATGATTAAACGGAGCGTTCTGTGGCTTTGATGAAAAAGATAAATTATAAACACATCGCAATGTACTGATTGACACTCGTGAAAAAAGCAGAAAGAATTAAAGACAATGTAAATAACAACACAATTTACAACCTTTAGCCTCCAGATATCGCCCCTTCGTTTCAGGAACATACCTACTTGGTCACAACGCCAACCAGACTCGAACTCAGCTGTCATGAACCGATGGCACCAATGGATGCAGAAGTTACTTTGTTGACAAACAACTGTCATTGTCGAACCTTTTGTGCAAGTCAGGAACATACCCTACTTGTGTACGTGCGTTTGTGTGTGTGTGCGCGCTCGCACGTTATTATATATATACATATATGTATGTATATACGTATATATATGTGTGTAGTGTATATATATATATATATATATATATATATATATATATATATATATATATATATATAATGTGTAAGATTTTCTGGCCGGTTAGACATTTCAAGTGATTTGACGGAAGACATGTGTGTTTGATGTTTCTACTGGTTACTTTTACAACAACAAAAGGATACAGGCCCTGAATCATTTGAAGAAATTGTTCTTTATCACTTTATTTCCTTTCGTTTTTTTTTTTTAAAAAAATTCCCTCTGAATTTAGATCCTTGTCCACTAACTTTCTTTGCCAATTCTGTTTTGCCTCTGTATGCATTGATCTGTTCAAATATGTCAATCCTCTCTTGTTCTTTACTGTTAATTCAGCTATCCAAAATTATTTTTTTCTAGCTGGTCTCTTATCACACTATCTCGTTTATCTTTTTTTTTGTCCCCTCTCTTTCTCCCTTCCCTCCTCTCTCTTCCTCTTTCTCTCTCAAATGCATTCGCGTATTTTTCTTTACCGGTTCCCCCCGGTCCCCTTTTTTTCTATTGCCCCTTCTCTCCCTGGCTGTGTATTTTCGTGAATTTCTCTCTTTTTGTCTTTCTCATTAGTTATATACTGTCCGTCTCTCTCTCTCATCTCTCTCTCTCTCTCTCTCTCTCTCTCTCTCTCTCTCTCTCTCTCTCTCTCTCTCTCTCTCTCTCTCTCTCTCTCTACCTTTCTCTGCATTATCTCTACACATTTTGTTTCATATACTTTGAACCTATATTTGTCTCTCTTCAGTTGCCTTCAGCTTTCGTTCCTCACACTTTCAAAACATTTATTAATCTGTCTGTGTTGTTTAGTTGCTTATCTCAGCATATTGTCAATGACTCAGTTCTTTCCCTAACTCATTTTCTAAATATTTTGATTTGTTTTGTTTTTCGTTTCCCTATTTCTTTACACTTTCCCTCTTCAGCATCTAATTACTTAGCCATTTTCTATTTTGTTCTCCAGTTACTCATCAACCCCCCCCCCCACCCCTTTCTTTCTGGTAATCTGGTAATCCTAGTTTCAGCTTCATAGCAAACGGGTCACCCCACACATGCTCCGCTCCTGTGCCAACGAAAAACAAACGCAGCTCACAGTGTCACGCCATGCACTCAACTCAGAAGCTGGGCGACGAAACTTGTATATATTTAGTTCTTTGTTACAACTTTTATAATTCAACAAGATCATTCGGAAGTAAGGAACGTTTGAGATGAACAACGTATTTCTAACCAGTGGGTTTCTGTTACGTTGAATTTCTACACCTCAGAACATTTGCGGCCAACCTAAGGACACACGCTAGCTAAGATGTATTTTAGTAGAATCAATAATGAATAAGACATTTTTCAAAAGCTCATTTTTAAAGCAGTCAGTTCTGAACGTTAGATTTCAACAAATGTCGGTACACAAATGGCTTACGTCCTATCATTACTCACTCTACTTCTTCTTTTCCAAGTCCCTGTAGTGTGGCTTTGGTGATCATGGCTGTGCACAGCCTTGTGTCTCGTGTATTGTCAGTCATTCATTCCTATTCCGTGATACCAAACTGCAAACTTTATAACAGTGACCTTTCTCTGCATCTCTTCTCATCCATCTTTCTTGATGTCACCACTAACTCGTTGTCCCTGTCTAATGACGTGCTTAAAGAATGTAGACTCTCGGCTTCTGGTGCTGTAGTCAGTCAGTTGTCTTTGTGGGTTAATTTTATTTCAAGACATTTTAATTACCATTGCATACTTACTGTGTACATGACAACCAGCTATATGATAGGTCAAAAGACCATTCATTCATAGTTTGTTAGTGTGTTGTTCTGTTCCTCCTTTGTGTGAATATCTAGACTTGAAATGTGAAGCATGCGAAAACAGCGGACTTTTACTGTAATTTTAAAGATGAAATTAAAGGAATACAAAGCCCCACAATTTATATAAAAAACGTAGTGCCGTCATTTTTACAGATCACTATCTTTTTTTAACAATGATATTGTCTGCTTGCACACATCAGGGTAGGATTTAGCGTAAACCTATTTTCACAGACAGTCATGATTTAGTTCCCAATGGAAGTTCTTTTGTGGGCCTATTGTTGATTTATTACTGAATGCTTGGCAGACTAGCACAGGCTAACGCTAAGATAGGGGACAGTGCCATTACTGCCCACATTTTAACATTTTGAAGACAATTTATGGCAAGGTGAGAATGTGCATAGGGGAAGGCTGTGGTGTAGCGGCTAGATTCTTACATGCGGATCCAAAGGTCGTGGGTTCAGATCCTGCCTAATCGTACATAAAAAAATTACTATTGGTCCCAGGTTTACTCAGCCTTAAGGGTGTACCAGGCATAGTCGAGGGAAGCAAAGTCAGCAGGTGGATGTTCTCCACATCACCCATCGAGTACCGATGTGCCTATGAAGTATAGCCCTATATGCCCAATACGTCTGAAGAATTGGAGAAGAGTACTTGGCACATCTTTGTGAGGAGCATCAGAATTTACGGCCACACGACCATCCCGGCGGACAAACTGCCATCACCTGACCGAGGATTTGAATCCAGACAATGAGAAACCAAAGTTCTGCTAAACAGGCCTGCAGCTCCAAAAAATGTGGGGGGGGGGGGGGGGGGGGGGGGGGGGGGGGCATGATGTTTGAATGTGAATATCTGGCACGATTATTATCAACACTTAAAATCTCTTATGAAATAATCAAGTAACAGAAAGTGTATTGATCGGTACTCATAGAAAGAAGTAGAAAAATAGAAGAACACACTAGACAACATAAAAATTGAAAGTTATAGTTACAGTGCCGGGAATTGAACCTGTCACCTCCAGACGGCGTGTGCGCCTCGCCATAAATACAAGTGCACTAAGAACATGGTCAACTAGGCACCCCCAAAAAAAGGTGTCTTATTGGCCATGTCTATCGTACAGTTCGAAATCCACAACTATGGAATACAGACATAATTCATTTCAAACCATTCAAATGGCACCGTAGGTTACAGAAATTTATTTTAACGAAGCATATGTCGAATAACACTTTCACTGTACATTTGTCTTCCCTGTGTGTGAACGCTGACTTTAAATGTATCATCATCTTGTGCCCCCCGTTTTCCCTGTCACATCAGACTTTTTTCGGATGTAGTGTATGTGTTGTCAGTTCTTTCTATGAGTGCAGATCAATACACTTTCTGTTACTTGATTATTTCATAATATTTAACGGCCTCAAAATCTGTTAGGGCCTTTGTCATGTTCTTCTACAAAATCAATATCATCGACTCGCTCAACTCATCTGTCATTAAGTGCCATGGGGAGGGGGGGGGAGGGGGGGGGGTGCGGGATCGGGGGCACACAGATACTAAATGCGTATCGGGGTAGATATAGGACAATGTTAAGTGTATATACTGACTTATATATATCATATATTGTGCCCCCCCCGTTTATTTATATATCACATATAGATATATATTATATATATAGTGTATATCTATATATATATATATATACCGCTAAAAAATCGTCACAATACCATCGCAATGACATTATATTTTTCAATCCTATCAATTCATCACAATAGTGACTTTATTCTCAGCCACACAAATAAACGAGATTTTGTGAAAAGTTTGCCAAACACCAGTTCTTACAAAAATAAAAATTCAAATCAGGCCTTTTGCATTACAGTGGGATCTATATTGTTGGTTAGAGCATTAATAAGGTCCAAAACATCATATATACATGTTTAATAGGCCAAATACGGCTTTATGTTGGTATAGTTTTCTTATCTCAGTTTCTGTTGATAATTATGTGCTAATATGGGGTTCTGCAAATTGAGGGGGCTTCTTGTGGCTGTATAAGCGAAGATTCTTACTTCACGGAGATAAGTAGCTGATACCGGGTAGCAACACTATTTTTGCTTTGTCAGAAAAGATTTTGCAATGATCTTGCAGATGCAACTAACACTCCCGCAGGGTGATTTTCAAACGCATTTCTAGTTTACTGCGAAATGTCAAGACAGATAGGACCTCATATTTCGCCAGGCTCCTGCTAGAAATTGTTGTTGCTGCGGTTTATTTTCTTTTTATTGTTCTCACTTTACGTTCATTGCCCATTCAAAGTCATAAAGCATCTTTCTAGAACTTCTAGAACATATAGTACGGCGTTCACTCACTTGTGTTGTTTGCCCACTTCACTCTATAATAATTTTGGAGCTAGTGGCAAGAGAATGACTAAGTATATAAGGCAAATGCAAAGGCCACCCGACGCTCTGAGGCAAACCAGCTAAAAGGGCATTGCACAATAAGGGGACCAGCACTTGTGGAATTCCAGGCTACTACGCTACTCTGATTACCTCACCCGTCCCTCCCCACATATATCTAAAATGTAAATCAGTCTATTTTCAGATCCACCCAGGCAGAGCAGGCAATGTGCAGGACTCAACCCACCAAGGACCTCTTCCTCAACCTAGCAAGCTATCTGTCTCTCTCCAACTTCCGACCTAGCTATACAATATCTTTGCACCTTCGGGCGTTCTAATTTTTTTGCAACCTTTGTTACCTCCTCTACTTATCTAACGGCTGCACACAACAACAAGATTGTGACAGTCGTCCTGTGGGGGCCGTGTTTAAGGGCGCTCAGTATGCGGAACTGTTTGTTTCGTGGCGGTGTGACTTCAAACTGACTTGGTGCTAACACAGATGAAACAGTGCAAAAGCTAGCGAATATGCCAATTAAACAGGAACCAGGCCCCTCAGAACCAGAAACTTGTTGCAACAAATGAACAAACTCAGGTGAAAGTGATCACCACAAGGAATATATATAAATAAGATAGCAAAGGAACCGTCCTTGAAAAAGCAGGCCATCAGGCGGCTAAAAAAGGACTAAGTTTGGAATTTTTGTTTGATTTTATACGATACGATACGATCTGGCAAATGCAGTTCAAAATGTAATTTCCTATTTTCTCACAGATAAGCCCTGACAGCACAGTTTGGAAACCTCTATTTGACTAAATGCTGAAGCATGCTTGCTTCGCTTTACTCTGTGTGTATATTTTCGTTGACTGATTTTTATTTGTTTAAACATCTCAACTTGTTTTAGCTCAGGAGTTAGAAACTACAATCGACCTACTGGAAAGCCATGTCAGACTGACAGCCGTAACCTCAATAGACATTTAGATGTGTACTTGTATAGTTCAGCAGCTGTCGATAAAGTAACAATCCCAGGTATGATGCAACTGATGATTTCCGAATCCCGCTGAGAGACTGCAATGATTTGTCAAGAACACATATTAAAACACTCTTCTGCAATGATAATAGATATGGAATTAGGTCATCATACGAAAATTCACAGGCTTCGTGTAATCTTCACATTGAAACTTGGTTACAGTGAATCTCTGACACTCTGATTTTCACATATCGTCCATCTCTTAGTGTAGACTTTCAATACATTATAACGCTATCTTTCTCTTGCTCCCTTGACTTTATAATTTTTTCCTTTTTTTTAAAGTAAGAGTGTGTATCTTTTAATAAAGTCAACATATTTCACCCTTCCCTAGATTCCATACTGTAAATGTTATTTTGTTTCACATCTAGTCCCCCAGTAACGTGTATCAACATCTTATATAGAAGCTTTGTATCTGTTATTCATTGTTACGGTCTCGGCACAATACAGGATTTGATTTTCAATAATTTTTTATTTTTATGGTTCGAATTTTTAATGCATAGAAAAGCTCTGTTGTGTCAATAATTTTCAAATGAAGTATATATATATATATATATATATATATATATATATATATATATATATATATATATATATATATATATATATATATATATATATAAATATGTTGTGTGTGTGTGTGTGTGTGTGTGTGTGTTTTGACCATCCCTAATCTATTTTTTTTTTCCAGTTTATATTCTGCGTCTGCCACACTGTTATTATACCACTTTAAAACGAGAACCTTGTTTAGTTTTAAAAAGATATATATATTTGCTCACTTCCTGTGAGATTGATAACTTCTAAAATGTACACGAAGCCAGTCCTGATGTAGGGAAGTGAAACCTAGCTTTATGGCAGATTAGTGAAGTTTTGTGTTGAAGCGGCAGATGGATTTTATAGAACAAGCTGAGAATACCACGGAGAGAAGCGAGTCATACTGAAGATCTGCAAACTTTGGGCACATCTTGAAAAGAGGACAATGAACGAAGGTCTATTCAAAGGAAAATTGGAGTGAAAGAGAAGTGAGGTAAAGAAATTCAGGAAAATATGCCGTCTGTTTTGAAAGCTATGAAAATAATATAGAAATGAAAAATGTAATCAATATTAGGACGAATGGTATTCTTATAAAAACCCAATTTCTGAGAGCGAAGTTGGTGGCATGCAGTGTAGAAAAAACCTGTGTATGACAACACAACTGTGAATATACCATTAGACAAGGAACTAAAGAGAAAATAACTAGAGCGAGAGACACAAAACATTGAGACAGTTTCTTAGCTAACCATCACTTTTGAGACATTACTTGGTTGATTGATTGTCCCTGCTCTTCATAATTGTAGCTGTTCTTGACCTCTTTCAGCATTTAATTTTACCATCTTATATTACAGCTAGTGGTGGGAATGTTAGAACATTTTTAGTGTAAATGAAAATTACAGTAACTTCGGCCCCGATTTCATCTATTTGTGTTGACAGTTAGAAATTACAAGCAATAATCTGCCAGTAATAGTTCTGATCATGTTTGGGTGTTACACTTAATGATCTTATATTACGAGCTTGTATTTGAAACAGTTAGCATCTTTAATCATGTAGAAAAATTACCCAAATTCTGGCCAGAGTGTCAACTGATTTTACTGAGTGGTGGGGAATTAAAGCAATAATCTGTCTGTAACAGATGAGAGTGTTCAGTTTTTTTGTGAACAGAATCACCCCAAAACATTTCGGAGCATTGCCACACATGCCAGTAACCATTAGCATTCATAAAGTGATTTATTTTTAGGTGCGGGGAACAAATAAATACAGGAGTCTAAACCTCGCCCAAGTATGTGACGCAATTTTTTATTTTTTATTTTGAAGCCCCACTCCGAGTTTAGACTGGGCCTTAACATTAAAAAAAAAAAGGTTGTTGCGTATCCTCTAGAGGACGTTGCAGAACCAACCCTAACAGCCCCTGGCTGTTGTGTGGTTTCTCTAGGCAAATTTACGTCCAGTAGTTTGCCATTGCTTCTGGACGGTCGGCTTTCTTGATACCACTGTCGAAACCAACGCAAGGCGCATTGCCCGCAGCTGGGATCGAACCTGGCATCCCGGCATTACGAAGCGAAGTGTTCGCATCGACTTAGCCACAGAGCCGACGGGCCTTAACATAACCTAGTGGTAAGACTAGGTTTCTGGTGATGAATCTCCCCTCGCTGGAGAATGAGGTGAACATCACAAGCCGTCTTTTTTGCCAGCTACATTCCTGGTCCTCAGTTTAGGTTTGGTGTACATGGGAGCTCTGGTCAATTATACAGGAATACACTTTGACGAAAATTCGAACCCAAAACCTACATCCCAGGAAGCATGTATTTAGTCACTGCATTGAACGGCTATGGCTAGAAACACGCAATGGCAACCTGATTGAAAACTCGTATTCCTGTAACCCGACGTTGTGTAGAAAATGATATTCACCGCTGATATTCACCTCTGTGTGAGAGATACGCAGTTGTACAAACATTCTGTATATAACACATGTGTGAAGCAGAAACAGTTCTACAAATAGCTGATTGTTTGCAGATGTCAGGGAAAGAATCAGTTCAACAAACACAGGATTATAAGTACCTGTTCGGAAAAGAGCCAATTCCACAAAAAGCTGATTTTTAGCAAAAGTCTGGGAAAGAATCAGTTTAATAACTACGTGATTATTAGCACATGTTTGAGACAGAATTACTCCCACAAACAGTTGGTATTTAGCAAACGTGTGCGACAGAATCAAACACACGACCTGTGTGGTATTCGCCTGCTGTTTGAGGAAGAATCCATTTGACAAAGCAGTTATTTTGTAACGTTTGTTTATGCGAAATTTGAGACATGGTTATAACACGTTATTAGGTTGAGTTGAGTTTCGTCAAGAACGGACATCACAGCACTCGGGGCGTTCCCATGCCTGTTTCATCCTCATCTTCAGCAGCCAGCGCAGTTTCAATACTAATGGTACCGGTCACAATCTGGTTGAAAGTCCGTCTTGCCTTTTCTCTGAGTGTAGTAAACCAGCCAGATCCTCTGGTTACACCCAGGTGCCTCAATCTCCCCAGGCCATAATAATCTTCTTTCCCTACTGATTCCGTTGCTTGTTCCCAAAAGGCATTTACCACAACTGCCCTGTCATGTATCAATCCAGTAGTGCGGATCCGGCCATTCTCTCTCTCTGGTAATTACCCACCACGCCGGCATAGCCTGGAGAAAAGATCCAGAGTATGCTCACAACCGTGACCTTTCCAGTGAAGCTTGTAACTCTGCTCGAAGCATCCCTGTCTTCACCTTTTTCAGCATGCCTTTAGAGTCTGTTACAATTACCACATGTGTATGCATCTTGATCTCTAGACACCGAAGAGCTGCAGTTAACGCCTTAACCTCCATTCTCACACTATATGTTGTAGTGTCATATGCTAAGCTGTCTTGCACTAAAGATTTTCCATTGACTTTCGCTACCAACCCCCAGGAACTTCTATACGTAAGTTCATAATACATACATACATACACACACACACACACACACACACACACACATACATACATACATACATACATACATACATACATACATACATACATACATACATACATACATACATACATACATACATACATACATACATACATACATACATACATACATACATACATACATACATACATACATACATACATACATACATACATACATACATACATACATACATACATACATACATACATACATACATACATACATACATACATACATACATACATACATACATACATACATACATACATACATACATACATACAGCCATCAGAGCAGCTGGTGAAACATCGGAATGGTTCGAAATGGCAGTGAGGCAGCTGTGCATTCTCTCACCATACTTATTTAACATATACACAGTTATGATCCGTTCAAAATTGGTAGCAACCCTATTCTGAAACTTCGCTATACAGATGACACAGTCCTCCTTCCGAATAGCGTAAAGGGAATAGAAAATTTAATATTGTCTGTCCAAAAGCACAGTGAAGATCAAAATCTGTTCTTGTATTTAAAGACAACGAAAATGCTATCACAGATAAAACTGGCTGTCACCTAGAAATAACAATAAATGATGAAGAAATTAAAAATGTCACAAACTTAGAATATCTAGATTCTATAATAAACAGCAATGGGGACTGTTTGACATAAATTAAAAAGAGGATAGCAATAGCAATGCAAAGATTAAACAGCCTAAAAAGTCTATGGTTAAGCACCGGCAAGAAGATCAAAATTAAAATTTTAAGAGTATGCATATGCATCTTTCCTGTAGCAACATACGGATGTGAGTCGTGGACTATCTCCCAATCCTTAAGAAAGAGAATAGGTTCTTTTGAGCTGAAATTCTATAGAAAGATTCTCAGAATATCTTAGACGAGAAAGAGGAGAAATACTGACATCTTAAAAATCTGAACATCAAGGAAGATTGGCTAATAAATAGCATCCTGTCTCAAAAGCTGAAATATTTTGGTCATATCAAGGGCCACCACGGATCGGAAAAAAATATGGCTTAAGGCATGGTGCTAGGGAGGAGGGGCAGGGGCCGACCAACAAGAAGATGGGCACATGATTAAGTGACTCTTTGAGTATGGTGGCATGAGGCGGGGGAGCTGGCGAGAGAGTTTTTGTCACGCAGACCGTGATGAGAGCGACTTTCTGCAAAGGACCTGCTACATGATGATGATGACATATTAAACTCTCAGTGCAGAAACACACACTACATGCACAAATACGCACACACGCGAGTAGGTTTCGTCAAATAGACGTGTGTTTATGTCCTGCCTCGGTGCAAATAAAACACGATCAATTACCATGACGTATTGTGGTCTCAAAGACTGGGAACACTAACCTGTATAGATTGATCGATTGCAACTACAAGGGAACAGTAGCAGGTGTCGGCTGCCAGTATCAAGGTTGTTTGTGTTACATGACCAACCTGCGTTGCCGCACACTTCTGTCCGACTCGTGGCGCCAAGCTAGCAATAATTGCTTGGAGCTGAACTCAACATTGTGTTTTTGTTATCTTTGGATCGTCCAATAATTCATTTCCTATGTAGCGACGCCGCAGAAAAGCTTTTGATGAATAATAAATGAGAATGATGTTCTTTTTCTTGTTCTCCTGCATCTCCTGCTCCTCATCCTCCTTTCCCCTCACATATTTTTCTCCGTATTCTGATTTCGACCACCATAATCTCCACCTCCTTTTCTCCACTTTCTTCTTCTTCTTCTTCTTCTTCTTCTTCTTCTTCTTCTTCTTCTTCTTCTTCTTCTTCTTCTTCTTCTTTAGCATCGTCCTCGTCACAAGTGGTTGTGGCCTGGATCGTGCACTAGTTGCGTTTAGCAGATTTCAGCATTATGTTTCTGTTATCTTGCAATCGTCCATTAATTCATTTCCTGTGCAGAACACAACCGAGAAGGTTCCTATGAATAAATAATTCAGCCGTTTGGGCAAGACTGAGTGTTCCGCATGATTCCCCCATACAACAGGCTGTGCACATGGCTTTTGAGTTTAGTTGTTTCCCACATTTCTCAGATGTCCAAGAATACATTGGTTGGATTGTGTTTGTGTGCATAAGGGTGTTTTTATTTTTTACCTGGTCGAGGCAGCTGTAAGACACGGTGCTTCTGTCTCGTTGTAAGGACCAAACAGTACTTAGTGAAGGTCCCTTTTTCTTCTTTAAAGTCACAGACACTTGTTCCTTTAAGTCTTTTTCTCCCAAAGTTTGTTATTAGAGTATCAGTCTTACAGTGCATAGAATCTGGAACATAATTATCGGACAGAACAGGTTAGAGTAGCATCAGAAAAGGAATGAGTCACAGTAATACACTAATGTGACTGTCAATGGAAAGAAATGTGTACCATGAATAGCGACACTTATTAATATCTAGTGATCTACTTGATACTAAAAGAGTTCAGGGTGGCTTTTCAAACTGTCAGTCTGTGACGTTCTGTGATCAATGTATAGTGAAACAAATGATACAGTGGAGCCAATGTTATAATTGTGTTAGTGTTACGGTTGATCCAGTATTATAGTGGAGCCAGGGTTATAGTGGTGTCAATGTTAAAGCTGAGCCAATGTTATAGTGGTGTCAATGTTAAAGCTGAGCCAATGTTATAGTGGTGTCAATGTTATAGCGGTGTCAAGGTTACACTTGAGTTTTTTGACTGATTTACTGGTTTGAGAATCGACAACATAATACACCGAGCACACCCACAGATGCTCCCTTCCCGGTGCAAATATTCTTAAGGTATCGATTTTTTTTACTTCTTCTTCTTCTTCTTCGCGTTCACCAGCTGTACACTCTGGCGTAAGTTCTGGTTGTTCGTCCACTTCTGGACTGCAGTCCTGCTCCAGAACCTGAGTGTTGCGTGTGCATCAGTTTTACAGATCTGATTCAATTTAATGTAGACTGCTGGTTCCTTGCCTCTCAGGCAGATGCACTCCAACTTCAAAGGAAGCTCCCCAGTTAGTCGACTCTTACGACATGCTTTTGGGGAGGCAGTGGGTCTATTCTTGTCCCCCCCACAATAGGGCCCCCGAACCCACACGGGGTATTTTTTTTTTTTTTACTGTCCTGTTACAAACTGATTATACCTAAGTCTTCAGTTCCTCTCGTACGTCTTTCCTAGCCGGATGCACACCTAACTTCTATTTTTTACATTCTTATACATGTTATTTCTTCTAAACGTGTGTCTTCAATCAGCAGTCTTTCGTCATTCGTAATCAGAATGTTTCATTGTCCATCACGAGTGTTACCGTTGTCATCGCTTCTGTAGCCAGAAAATCCTCTTTTATTTCCCAAAACGCCTGCATATCCTGGACAGTATCTCCACGTGAGTTCCTGTAAGGCAGACATGCTGATAATTGTTATCCACTCATTGCCATATTTGTCCATTCGACCCTTCCACAGTGACGACTTAGCACGAGACTACAATGTGTCATTTAAATCTACTTTCGATTAGCCACTTAAGAGCCGACGTGATTTCCGTCATGCTTGAAGCTGAAGAATAAAATATTTTTTTCTGTCAATATCTATCCTATCACTCTTTTTCTTAAATCCTCAGCCAGATCTCACAACCCTATGAACAGAACTATCAGTGTGGAATATTGATAGATCTAGCCCAGCGTTTGCATCCATCCCTTGCGCCTCTAATTCTGCTATACAGTTACAACCACTCTCTTAATTCTCATGCTAATGTTGTAATGACTTGACGGAAAACTCTGTTGCATATGTTTCTTTCGACCCATCAACGTCCCTTGTGTATTTGCCCAACTGTGACCACCATCCCGATGGTATCTTTAGCTAGTACAATCCAAAACGTTCCGCTCTGCCCTCAAATGATTGTCACATACCACTCGTGTCGCGTGCCTGTTTAATTAAGGATTTTTCCTTAAGAACCAACAGCACTCTGAAATAGTATAATGTTGAGGTGTCGGCTCGCATTGGTCTAAAGGGTATCCCGTGGCCAATATACACCCAACCTATTTCAGGAGTAGGGCAACTCAAGCTATAGCACTACAGAATATATTAAATTCCTAGGCTCAACTTGGCTGGAAGTCCCCACTACTACAAGAAGATAACCCCCAGCTATGATATTGTACTATCACAGCCATGTTACCACAGATTAAGATTAATGATTGAACATACATATACTCTAGACAGTTTTGAACAGTGAATGATGGACACTCAAGTCAATAATAGAAACTTCCAAAGACATGTAATAACTGCAACATATATCATATAAGACTCAAGCAAAGATATTCAAGCACAACTGGAATAATGAGATCAAAACCAAAGCAACATTGACGGATCCTCCAAGAGACTTCTAGAGACAGTCTGTGATCATCATGGTGACTCTGAGTGGACCTGTAAATAGAGAACACGGCATCACACCACAGAGTCTTGCTACTTATCTAGTCCCGGTTGGCGTCACTGCACTCGTCGGTTCATGATGACTTGAACAGGCTGACCGTGATGGAAATGTTCGCTGCGATGGTTGATCTTGTAAAACAGTTACAAACAGAGTTCAGTTACTGGAGCCCGAGCAAGCTCGGAATTAGAATTAGTAGTCATCTCAGAGGTCACATGCCAAGTTCATTCATTTACTCTCCACCCTTAGCAATCACTCAGAGGACAGCTCTCAAGATAATGAAACAGTTCAAGTCTCCAAGTATCTCTGTTGGTCGGTCAGTAAAAGAGATAGGAGACAAGTTCCACAGTGGAGAAGATAGCCTCTTTTTGACAGAGAACATCATCTCTCCACATTCACATCTGCACTTGTAGTCACACAGACCATCACTCTCTTACATATGTATATATTATTCTCCTTCTCCACCGACCGACGTGATTCGACCCAGTGTTAGTGTCTGCTATAAATAACCCGTGACGTCACTGTGTGTTGCCCGCTGCGCAAGAAGCTGTACGTCGACTCAATTGAATCTGCCGGCTTCAATGACTTCATCCAAATTCCCTACTAGTTTTTTAGAGAACGATTAACCTGTTGGATTAATATATTTACATTTTTATTGGGTTAGTTAGGGCACCAACTCTATGCTAGAAAAGAGGAAGTTTTGATTTATGTGGCTGTTGGTACTTGGACACCAAGAACTGTCTCGTTCTGTGATGTCTCCTAGCTGAATCATTCCTCCCTTCAGCAGCGGGTTAACTTTATAGAGACATATATCATGGTACTCGTAAACTACAAATAACTTACCCAAGCTCAGGATTCCTCCAGGAATTGACTTTACTTTGTTCAAAACAAAATATAAGCACAAAGGTGAAACCTTTCTGATCACTTGGAAGTATGGCAGAGAATGAAGCGGCGAAGACTTAGCGTCGCTTTAGAAGAAAGAAGCTCCCAGGTCAATGCGCCGATGAGTGTATCTGCTTCTAGGATTATGAATATTAATCTATAAAATATCTACCCAACAACTGTAAGTTTGAAAATGTAGACTTCACAAGAGACCTAAAACATATAGGAATTTCTATTTCGTCAGATAAAGGTATAAATAGACATGATGGATTATACACCCACCGGACGGGTCTATAGTTGAAATGTGACTTGCCCGCTAGGGGCGTTAACGTCACGAATAGTCTAATGTGTGGGAGTCGCCGTGGCCGAGCGGCTAGACGCTCGCCGCAGATCTGAAGGTCGTGGGTTCGCTTCCTGGTGGAGCCGGACTTATTTCAAAAATGTCCTTGGCTCCCAGGTCGACCCAGCCTTGAGTGGGTACCGGGTGCAGTCCCGGGAAAGTAAAGGCGGCCGGTGTGATGCTGACCACATCACCCATCTAGTGTTGATTAGTCTATAAAAATATAGGTCTAGCCCTATATGCCCTATACGCCTAAAGGCATGGAAAAGGGTCCTTTACTTTACTTTTTACTTAGTCTAATGTGTAGGCGGGGTTTTGATCACTTCAAGGCAATGATAAAGATGAAAATGCAGCCGATGTCTTTCATTATTTGTAAATCACATTTCGGCTTTGGCTTGCAACAGTAACTGTCTAGACATAACCGGTGTGAGCTGAAAGACTTTACTTCACTGTTATAAATGGTGTTTGTTTCTCGTGTGCAACCCACGATTATTATCATTCCTTCATTTAGAATTTGTTCAGGTTTTGCACACTGTGAGGTAGACAGTGGTAACATTCCTAGGCTGTAGTTAATAACTAAAAGAGCCAGATGTTGAATAATAATACCAATAATAGTCTCTGTTCCGTGTGTGCCACCATAGACTTCCGTGCCGCGAGGCCAAGCTTGCATGGGATCACAGTCTGCTCTATGTGATACAGGTACGACATACTGCGATCATATGTCAGTCTCAAGTATTTCAACATATCTCCAGCGATGTCATTATAGGAGCACCACACAACACTGCAAGGCTTACCATTGACTCCGTCTTTTCACACCTTCTGTCCTCTTGTTGCAGAAAAGAAAACGTTATAATGGAGCCAGTGTTTTAGTGGATCCATTGTTATAGGGACCAAGTGTTATAGCAGTGTCAATGTTACAGTCGAGTCAAAGCTATGAGGGAGTCAATATTTTAGTGGAACCCCTGTTACTAAAACTGACCATTACAGCCTGTGTTTAGTATGTTTTTGATATAGATGGAGGGGTTGGTGGTCTTTGAGACCGAGGTTTTAAAGCAGCCTGGCTAGTGCTGTCGCCACGGACTCTGCAGGTTGGCATTTTATTTTTTACCTCTGATTTGAAAAAAAAAAAAAGCATCCCCCAACTGTACCGAGGTTTCGAATCTGTGTCTCCAGCATGAGAACCCTGCGTTCTCAACCTTTCGGGCCAGCTGCTCCTTACCAGTGTCATAGTGGTGCCAGTGCCATAGTTGAGATAATGTTTTAGAGCTAATGTTATTGTTGGCCCATCGTTATAGTTGAGCCTATGTTATATGCGTGTCACTGTTGTAATTAAAGGTGTTATACTGTTGTTATTGGTTTAGTTTGGTCATTGCTATATTGTGGAAGAAGTCAGGTGGATGGGAGGGGTAATGGTTAGTGAAGCCAGTGAGTCCTTTTTATAGCAGAGCCAATGTCAGTGTGAAGCCAATATTGTAATGGTGTCCGTGTTAACTATGGTGCTATTTTATAGAGGAGTAAGTGTTACAGTTGTGATGCTGTTATAGTGGAGCCAATTTTTTATTGCAGTCACTGTTACAATAGAGCGAATGCTACAGTGGTGTCAATGTTTGCAGTTTTATTAGTGTCGTAATTGAGCTAATGTTATAGTTTAGTCAATGTTATAGTAGAATCAGTGTTATAGTATACATATACTACAGTTGAACCAGTGTTATTTTCAGTGGGGCAAATGTTATGCTGTGCCAGTAAATTTGTGACTAACAGGTAATCTTCGATAGTTCTTAACCGATTGGAGAAGCCAACATTGTAGCTGAGTCAGTATTATAGTTAAGCCAATGCTATACTATAGGTGGGCTAATGTTGTAGTAGTATCAACACTCTAGTGTAGTATGTTATAGTGCTGTCACTATTACTGTTGAACCAATGGCATAGTGTTACGTCTTGAGAAGTAACAATGAAAAAGATATCTTTCACATCTTTGGCACGTCGGGCGTATGATGCTAGGCCCATATGAATTCACACCAATGGGTAATGGTCAACTTCCCGCCGGACGCTTGCACTTCCCCAGGACAGTGTTATCCAAAAAAAGCTGGGTCCACCTGAGAGCCAAAGTTATTTAGTTGACATCCGCCTCGATTCGGATTCGAATGTAAGATCTTCGGGCCGAGAAGCGAGTGTCTGGCTACTGGGGCTAGTCAAGTGAAACACAGCAATTATTTAATCTTCTTCTCCAGATTAAAAAGAGAGCAAACTGTCGATCCAATGAGACCCCCAGCTGTGGTTTCATTATGTGCACGACCATTGTGCTATGGGAAAACTTGTGAGACTTACACATTTGGATTGTTATTTATAAATTTCATCCGTGTGTGGATTCTACTTCTTCTCCTCTGCATAGTCTTCGCCGACTTTAAACTTCGGTGAACATTCTGGCTGTTTGTCCACTTCTGAAATGTCATTTTGTTCCAGAACTTGAGTTTTGCATGCACATCTGTTTAACAAATCTGGCGTATTTATATGCAGATTGTCGTTCCACGCCTTTCGGGTAGTTGCACTTCTAAAAAGTCAACACGCTTGTCAGTGGGCAGGATCTCCGCCACCCCTTTCTGCCACCCAATGGAGCTCCGGAACACAGACGGGAGGACACAGGCTGGCCACACACAAAACATGAAATATCAAGGCACGTAAAGGTAGAGGGTATGGTGTTGAACAAATCCCCCTTTGATTGACTGTCCAGTGTTAGCGCTGCTGTTGTCGCTATTGGTCTTGTTGTGGCACTTTGGACAATGAATATCCCGCGTATCTTTTTTCTAGGGCTCCTGTTGTGTTGAGACAAGCAGAGGCAGACATCTGAACCAATGTTTAGGTAATTGGTATGTGTCAGTTGAGATGTGGTCAAGACCTTTTGGGAACAAGTAATAATGTCAAGAGCGAATGTAACGTTATGTTCTTTAGAGAGTGGTGCACCAGAAAGTTACCGTGAGATTTAACCGTTACTCAACACTCATAGGACATGCAAGACAACTCTAAATAATACAAATGTAACATGCCTGTTTGTGACTAATAGTTCATCTTCCATAGTTCTACATCAATTACTTTGAAAAAATTTTCCCACAAAGTTTAAATATGCTCCTGTTTCTAAATAAGAGTTTCGCACAAGAAAGAAACCACATGGCCCCAGCGACGATTACACCCGCAATTTGGTTTTGTTTTTTTTGACTATCCGCTATTTTTTTCGTTGCCGCGCTCCCGGCACGGGTTTTTATTTCCGTTGGTAGGTGGACTGTTGATCTACGAAATCTGCATGAGGCTGTCGTTTTAAGGACACAGGGTTGTCGAAAGATTGTACGGAAATGTAAAGGTGTGGGCTTTCCTTCGATGAAGGAATGAGGAATAGGCAGTAGATTGGGGGGGGGGGGTGTGAAGACTGAAACTTTTAAATGAGAGAGCTTAAAGTCATTTGTCACTGTAACCTCTTTGCCCGCAAGATTAATCTGCTCATATTAGCAACAGTGGTAGTAGTAACATAATAGAAGTATCTGCTGTGGTTAGCCAGGTGGTTACACAGTCGGGCTGTCAGGAGACCAGGAGACCCTGGTACAATTATGGAGTTTTTCTGTGGGGGAGGGGGGGGGGCACAATTAAACATCCTAACCTAAACAGTTCGTGGGACAGCACTAGACATGCGGCACTAAAACCTCTGGTCACGACCCCTGTTTTTTGTGCTCTTGTAGCTGATTAACTTGATTGTGGAATAGAGCATTGATCGTTGGCGAATAGGAGTTCGTTAACATTTTCTTCATCATCTCGAGCACGTGACATTTTATGATGATCATTGTCTTACTCCTGATGTTACCGGAAACCAGTCTGTAAGGCTAGCTATTGTTCTGACTGCACCCGTCTGTAAGGCTAGCTATTGTTCTGACTGCATCAGTCTAAGGCCAGCTGTTGTTCTAACTGCACTAGTCCGTGAGGCCAGCTATTGTTCTGACTGCATCAGTCTAAGGCCAGCTGTTGTTCTAACTGCACTAGTCCGTGAGGCCAGCTATTGTTCTGACTGCATCAGTCTAAGGCCAGCTGTTGTTCTAACTGCACTAGTCCGTGAGGCCAGCTATTGTTCTGACTGCATCAGTCTAAGGCCAGCTGTTGTTCTAACTGCACTAGTCCGTGAGGCCAGCTATTGTTCTGACTGCACCTTTACTTTCTTTTCAGATGGCTTTTGTGCAGTCTAGCAATGTTCCTTTTGATTCAGAGGTCCTTACCACGTGTATATCTCTAATTTTAAAACATAAATTTTAGCAGCACTCTCCCTATTATAGACCCATACTTTATAGTCCTTGTCAGATTTTGCATATCTGCCTCTATGTCTTTTAGGGTTAGCAACCGATATGGCGCTGAATATCTTTCTAAGCCGTCTCTTGATAAGGTTAGGTAATTTCTGTCTGAATGAACTTCCTTGCGTTCCATCACACCATCCTACTATTTGTAATAGAGTCAAGTTAAAATTAAAATCTTCGTTGCTCTGTGTTACCCAAAATCGCTTAGTCTCTTTCCGCAGTACAGCTAGCCACCTGCCGAGAGTTTCACACTAAGCACGAACACCCTAACTCCAGCGGAGATCACTAGGGTTAACAGTACAAAGTGGCACTTGTGAATGAAACAAAGCCTCTATGAAACGAACCCACACGAGGCAATAGGTTCGATTACGTGACCACGCGGAAGCCCAACTTTTTTTTTTTTTTATATATACGAAAATCTGCAAGAGAGCCGCCTGCCGAGAGTTTCACACTAAGCACGAACACCCTAACTTCAGCGCAGATCACCAGGGTTAACAGTACAAAGTGGCACTTGTGAATGAAACAAAGCCGCTATGAAACGAACCCACACTAGGCAAAAGGTTCGATTACGTGACCACGCGGGAGCCCAACTTTTTTTTTTTTTTTGATATGAAAATCTGCAAGAGAGCAAGTGCCCAACGCTCCCCCATCCCATTTCCCACCATTCCCCCCCCCCCCCCCACCCTCTAAGAAAATATTGTATTGATGTCCTCGATTTTAAGTATCAATTTGTTGCATACAGTTCGTTTATTTAAAATATTTTACTATGTTTGGTTGTTGTTGTTGTTGATTGTAGTATATAATAATAATAATAAAAATAATGTATTCATCATATTTACAATAATCACAATTATTATTGTTCTTCTAGAAAATTATAAGATGGGCTACAGACCCTCCCCCCCCCCAACCCCCCTCCGTACCTATTTCTCCGAGGTGAATGTAGTGAGTTAAACTTGAATGCAGCTTTGATAGTCTAGCTTGTATTGGGCAGCGCTTTGGGCTCACAGTTCCGCAGAAGCTGATCATGAGCAAAAAAAATGTCAATTATACTGACCACATCATCTGTGGGACTGAGAGCAGCACTTCAGATAGTTATAATTGACTAGAAAAGTACGTTCTTGTTACTTTATGGGAAGTAAAGGTGACCGGCGTGATGATGACCACAACACCCACTAAAAGTCCAGCTTCAGATAACCAGATATGTCACTGGGGTCGGGCGTCTTTACTTACTGATATTATTATCCATTTACAGAAACGTTTCCTTTGCATAAACTACTGACAAAATATATCTATATGATTCTTCAGCCGTGTCTAACTCTTTAACCCCAGCTTCTTTGATTATATCAAAACAGCTTTCTCCACTATTAGAATGAGATTTCTTTCTGACCAAGGGGATCCTGAATACAATGCTATTTTTGGTTCTGTTGTTGATTTTGATAACTTTAACAGAAAATAAATATCCTACAATTAATCTGATGTAAATAAGAAACACTGTACAAATATAGTGTCTGAAAACTAACATGGCTATGTGCTCACTTTTCTGTGAGACTGACTGACTGACTTTCTACCCCACCAGGACATCACACAAGCGATAAACACCCGATCACACAGAGTGCCACCATGTGGGTGAGGATCACCGTGGAATGGTCCCAGAAACCGCGTTCAGCCTTTAGGCCGAATTTATGACAGGCTATACTGCGGCCCCTGGCAAAAGCCAGAGTAGGGGTTCAAATAACGAAAAATTTCATCCTAAAAAGGACGATTGATGTTAGAAAAATGCGGAGGAAAAGATAGTCTGACTAGCTATATATAGACAGAATAATTGTGTGAGAGTGGCATATATATATATATATATAGATATATATATATAGTAATATTATATATATATATATATATATATATATATATAATAATACACACACATACAACACACACATAGGACACAACACTGACATGAAAATGTAATGTATATCGTATATCAACTTCGCCTCAGTATGGGCGGTAATTTTCTTATTTGTGTGGTTATTTGAAAGCCCCAACCCGGCTTCTGTCATAGGCCCTAAGTATAACTTCCAGGTTGACATGGGTTTCTGGAACTTGTGCCGTCGTGATTCTCAACCGAATGGTAGCACTTTGTATCGCCGTGTCTTTTCTGCTCGTGGTTCGGTCCTGGTGAGGTTAAAAATCAGTCACTCACAACGAGTTGACTAGAAACTGGTGACGGGAATGGTACGTTGGAATGGCTGCAGCTAATTAATACGTTGCCCAATCCCACAACGGAGGGCTATAATCAACACAGACTTGATGTATCTCAATAGGAGAAGCCGGGCGAAAATTCACTTTATGATTTCCGAGGCGCTCATTACCTCCCTGCTCCACTCAGAGGCACCTGTCTCGTTTCATTCCAGCGGTAATCTTTCATATGCCGGCTTGTATTATTTAGCCCTTTTGATTCCCAGAGAAGACTTGCAGGACCGAAGGGAGCAGCACTTCAGATCTTTCTGTTTCAATCAATGGGCTGTAGCGTTCACCTCCTGTCATGGCCGGAGTGCAGAAGAAAACATTGATTGACTGTCTTTGATTTTCTGGACAACTCCATTTTATTACAAGGGAAAGTTTGTCTCTTCTGGAATACGTTGAAATGATTGCAGTGCCTGCGATTTCTGTTGTGATTTAAAAATACTTTCATTTTGTAGACAGCTCAGTGTACTTAATCATACATTCAAATGTACACAGATTAATATGCGGGCAAATAATCTAACAATCCAATACAGGAACTGGTATATACTTTCGACAACAGAGATAGAGCAAGCAGGCAGACCTATATTCGGCTCCATAAACTATTCAACTTTCGAGCAATTATCGTAATTTATGTATAGTGCACTTTGCTGCTGGGTCGTCCAAAATCAACTGGGTAGAAAGTAAAGTTTAAGAAAGTAAAAGACGTCAGCGTGGTTTTGACCACATGTATTTTTGAAAGAATTTTACCATGTTTAATAAAACTAAGCTCTAGCATTATATTCCATTTGTGCCACAGGCGGGAAAATAGTTGTTGACAGTTTACTTGTGTAGAATGTATGTTTAGTTCAGATATCAGTAAACATAGAATACAATCAGTAGACAGATAGACAACAGTTTTTTTTAATAGATGATTCATAGAAATACATACAGTAGACTAATGTACACAGATATATAAAAAAAGAGACAGACTGACATACTTAGACAGACANCCCATCGTTATAGTTGAGCCTATGTTATATGCGTGTCACTGTTGTAATTAAAGGTGTTATACTGTTGTTAATGGTTTAGTTTGGTCATTGCTATATTGGGGAAGAAGTCAGGTGGATGGGAGGGGTAGGGGTTAGTGAAGCCAGTGAGTCCTTTTTATAGCAGAGCCAATGTCAGTGTGAAGCCAATATTGTAATGGTGTCCGTGTTAACTATGGTGCTATTTTATAGAGGAGTAAGTGTTACAGTTGTGATGCTGTTATAGTGGAGCCAATTTTATATTGCAGTCACTGTTACAAAAGAGCGAATGCTACAGTGGTGTCAATGGTTGCAGTTTTATTAGTGTCGTAATTGAGCTAATGTTATAGTTTAGTCAATGTTATAGTAGAATCAGTGTTATAGTATACACATACTACAGTTGAACCAGTGTTATTTTCAGTGTTATAGTGGGGCAAATGTTATGCTGTGCCAGTAAATTTGTGACTAACAGGTAATCTTCGATAGTTCTTAACCGATTGGAGAAGCCAACATTGTAGCGGAGTCAGTATTATAGTTAAGCCACCCGGCTCTCTAGCGAAGTTGATTAAACCTGACTTTCGCGGCGGCCGGGTGACGAACTCCTTGTGGTCCGGGTTCACTCCCGGGGGTAGGCAGAAAAGCCACATTTCTCCCAGATTAACGGTACCTATAATGGAATCAATGCCGAAGGGTTGCGATATCCACAGTACCGAGCCAAAGGGTTTACAACTCATGGTTTCTGGATACGTTTAAAAAATATATATATATATAGTTAAGCCAATGCTATAGGTGGGCTAATGTTGTAGTAGTATCAACATTCTAGTGTAGTATGTTATAGTGTTGTCACTATTACTGTTGAACCAATGGCATAGTGTTACGTGTTGAGAAGTAACAATGAAAAAGATATCTTTCACATTTTTGGCACGTCGGGCATATGATGCTAGGCCCATATGAATTCACACCAATGGGTAATGGTCAACTTCCCGCCGGACGCTTGCACTTCCCCAGGACAGTGTTATCAAAAAAAGGCTGGGTCCACCTGAGAGCCAAAGTTATTTCGGTGACATCCGCCTCGATTCGGATTCGAATGTAAGATCTTCGGGCCGAGAAGCGAGTTTCTGGCTATTGGGGCTAGTCAAGTGAAACACAGCAATTATTTAATCTTCTTCTCCAGATGAAAAAGTGAGCAAACTGTCGATCCAGGGAGACCAACAGCTGTGGTTTCATTATGTGCACGACCATTGTGCTAGGGGAAAACTTGTGAGACTTACACATTTGGATTGTTATTTATAAATTTCATCTGTGTGTGGATTCTACTTCTTCTCCTCTGCATAGTCTTCGCCAACTTTAAACTTCGGTGAACATTCTGGCTGTTTGTCCACTTCTGAAATTTAATTTTGTTCCAGAACTAGAGTTTTGCATGCATATCTGTTTAACAATTCTGGCGTGTTTATATGCAGATTGTCGTTCCACGCCTTTCGGGTAGGTGCACTTCTAAAAAGTCAACACGCTTGTCAGTGGGCAGGATCTCCCCCACCCCTTTCTGCCACCCAATGGAGCTCCGGAACACAGACGGGGAGACACAGGCTGGCCACACACATAACATGAAATATCAAGGCACGTAAAGGTAGAGGGTGTGGTGTTGAACAAATCCCCCATTGATTAACTGTCCAGTGTTAGCGCTGCTGTTGTCGCTATTGGTCTTGTTGTGGCACTTTGGACAATGAATATCCCACGTATCTTTTTTCTAGGGCTCCTGTTGTGTTGAGACAAGCAGAGGCAGACATCTGAACCAATGTTTAGGTAATTGGTATGTGTCAGTTTAGATGTGGTCAAGACCTTTTGGGAACAAGTAATAATGTCAAGACGAATGTAACCTTATGTTCTTTAGAGAGTGGTGCACCAGACAGTTACCGTGAGATTTATCCGTTACTCAACACTCATAGGACATACAAGACAACTCTAAATAAATACAAATGTAACATGCCTGTTTGTGACTAATAGTTCATCTTCCATAGTTATACATCAATTGCTTTGAAAAAATTTTCCCACAAAGTTCAAATATGCGCCTGTTTCTATATAAGAGTTTCGCACAAGAACGAACAACAAAGCTCCAGCGACGATTACACCCGCATTTTGGTTTTGTTTTCTGACTATCCGCTTTTTTTTTCGTTGCCGCGCTCCCGGCACGGTTTTTTTTTTCCGTTGGTAGGTGGACTGTTGATCTACGAAATCTGAATGAGGCTGTCGTTATAAGGACACAGAGTTGTCGAAAGATTGTACGGAAATGTAAAGGTGTGGGCTTTCCTTCGATGAAGGAATGAGGAATAGTCAGTAGATTGGGGGAGGGGGGGGGGGGGTGTCGACTGAAACTTTTAAACGAGAGAGCTTAAAGTCACTTGTCACTGCAACCTCTTTGCCCGCAAGATTAATCTGCTCATATTAGCAACAGTGGTAGTAGTAACATAATAGAAGTATCTGTTGTGTTTAGCCAGGTGGTTACAAAGTCGGGCTGTCAGGAGACCAGGAGACCCTGGTACAATTATGGAGTTTTTCTGTGGGGGGGGGGGGGGGGGGGGGGGGCAATTAAACATCCTAACCTGAACAGTTCGTGGGACAGCACTAGACATGCGGCACTAAAACCTCTGGTCACGACCCCTGTCTATACCGACATTGAAAGGTGGTAAAACGGACAGTTGTGACATTATTTTAGTTACAGTGGAACCTCGCTTAACGAGCATAATTCGTTCCAGAATCATACTCGTTAAGCGAAACACTCATTATGCGAAACAATTTTTCTCATATAAATTAATTTAAAATACGATAATGCGTTTCATGTCGGAAAAGATACTCACAAAATGCTATGTATAAAGTTTATTCAAAGAAAATTATATACATATTGTTAAGGAGAGTGGATCACCTTTATCTTTTCTTCAAACGCGTAACGAACCCACGTGGAATGCGAATTCGATTTGCAGAAAAAAAAAGTCGAAATAATTATGATACATAACAAACTATTTTTTATTTTACTAGAAAGATGTCCAGAGACATTTGTTTTTGCCGACGCTTCAAAATTTGGCGAAATTGCGACACAGCATTATAATTAAATAAATTTGTAACGCGCATAGCCATTTCTATATTAAGGAGATGCTTCTCAATGTAAGATGCAACAGTTTGCCATGCTTTCAGCATTTCTCTTATTTCGCTAGAAAATTTTTGCTTTTCTGTTACCTCCTCCTCTGACAACCTTTCCTCCAAAACGCAGCTCTTGGTTGTGCTCTTCAACAAGCTCTTTGATATCACTGTTATCCACCTACAACCCCATGATAGTGGCCAAAGACTTAACCTCGTTGACTACAGGTTTCACTGTCTCGAACCCCTCAAAGTCACAAAATAGACAACACTCTCCGGCCAAAGCTACTTCCAAGCAGAAGTTAAGATTCTCTTGGTAATTTCTTCTCCCGCCTTGTCGATCATCTTGAGGCAGGCAACGATGTGGACGTGATTTTTCTCTAAAAACTCTGTGAGAGTGAGGTAGGTCCCGTCAGTCACATGAAAACAATGCTCGAAGAGTGCTTTAGTGTAGAGTTTCTTAAAGTTAGAAATAACTTGCTTGTCCATGAGCTGGAGTAACCAAATTGGATCTTGATGAACTTAAATTCTTCAGAGAGGTCATCTTTAGGCCTGGAAGATTCATGTACATATATCAATATAACACAGGTTTTGAGAAAATGTGTGATCACAAGTTGCTACTGGAACTTGATGTAACAGGCGCACAATTCGGACTTCCCCTCTCCTCGCCACTGTCAAGTCATTTTTTCTACAATTTGTTTTGCTCGTTATGCGAAGTGGTGGCTTTGGCGGTGGTGGTGTTAGTAGTAGTAGTGGTACTTAATGGATGATGTGGTGATTATTAAATTGGCCGCATTTAGTTCTCATTACAATTCCTGCTATTCATGTAAGTCTGTGTGGGCAAGGATGCTAAGGTCAATTCAAAAAAAAAAAAAAAAAGTTGCGTCATGGTGATAAATTATGCATCTTTCAGAGGGGGAAAGGAGAGTAGTCGTTGGACTGGGTGGGGGGGGGGGTGAGGAGGGAAGGGATGGTGACAGAAACTTTTAACTGAGAGAGCTTAAAACATGATTTTAAAGTTTTTATTTCCTGATTTTTCATATTTTAATAACGCTACCTCAGGTATTCTTTTTTTTTTCAATAAGTTGGTTTTTTAGAAGTAAAGTAGTCAGTTTTACTTTTAGCTCTTCAAAAGATACAAATAGCTGTTGCATGTGATAAACAAATAACTAGTTTTTTAGTCCTAATAATTCAATTAAAACGAACAGTAATGAAAAGATATATTATTATTTTTTGTGATCTAGAGTTGGCAAACCAGACTATCTCTATATCTGAGGAGACATTGACTGCGAAATTTACAATATTAGACACGTGTACTTTCTATTATCTCACTTTTCCATTCAGCGAAACTGAGCCACAGCAACGCGAGGCCGGTTACAGCAAGTATTTAATAACACTGATGCTGGCACCAATGATAGCAGAGCTCTTTTCCGGAAGACAGGAACAGAGAGCGTTTGTGGAAATGTCCTGAGTGCGTTTATGTTAGGTCGTAACTCAGCCGTACTTAGACGCTCGTTCTAAAGCAAGAGGGTTCCTTTGTCTGCGAGTGTGTGTGTGTGTGTGTGTGTGTGCGTGTGTGCTTTATGCTACAAGGCGTCAAAGGCTAACAGATGATCGGATTCCGAGCTAGGGAACGCTAGGTTGCCCGGTATGCTGTGATAGAGTAGTGTTTCAAGGTATCAGTGACTCCTTTAATGCATCTTCTGCTTGGTCGTGTTTCTACTTTGATGTTGTACGCTCTGGCTGCTCGCATCACTATCTAGCCGAGCGAATTCAGCTGCTTGTCAATGGATTTGAATTTCGGCATTGTTCCAATAAACAGTTCTCGTAATTTCTTCTTTTCCTCTTGGTCTCTTCTAGTTTTGCTTACGGTCTTTCTCAAACATCTAATTTCGCATGTGGTTAGTTTTCTTTATTGCTCTGCAGTCAATGTTGAGTTCAGAATTTGACAGCAAACATGTGGCATGAAGACTGCATTCATAGTTTGTCTTTTTATTTGTATTGCAAAAACCGAGTGTTTCAAAGTTGAGATCAGTTTATACCTGGCAGTTGGCTTGATTGATTCTTGTTGTAATCTCTCTATCTATTCTGCCGTCATATATAAAGATGCTCTTCAGGTAATTAAGGCGTTCAACTCGTTGATCTGTTATTTATGTCGACTTGATGATGTTCTCTTGCTATATTCATACCTTATGGAGTTTTCTTATTCCATCTATATTTTTACAGCATGTCTGAGGCAGCTGTCGTGCAGTTGTTTTTTGTGCTCTTGTAGCTGATTAACTTGATTGTTTAATAGAGCATTGATCGTTGGCGAATAGGAGTTCGTTAAAAATTTCTTCATCATCTCTAGCACGTGGCATTTTATGGTGATCATTGTCTTACTCCTGATGTTACCGGAAACCAGTCTGTAAGGCCAGCTATTGTTCTGACTGCACCAGTCTGTAAGGCCAGCTATTGTTCTGACTGCATCTGTCTGTAAGGCCAGCTATTGTTCTGACTGCACCAGTCTGTAAGGCCAGCTATTGTTCTGACTGCATCTGTCTGTAAGGCCAGCTATTGTTCTGACTGCACCAGTCTGTAAGGCCAGCTATTGTTCTGACTGCACCAGTCTGTAAGGCCAGCTATTGTTCTGACTGCACCAGTCTGTAAGGCCAGCTATTGTTCTGACTGCATCTGTCTGTAAGGCCAGCTATTGTTCTGACTGCACCAGTCTGTAAGGCCAGCTATTGTTCTGACTGCACCAGTCTGTAAGGCCAGCTATTGTTCTGACTGCACCAGTCTGTAAGGCCAGCTATTGTTCTGACTGCATCTGTCTGTAAGGCCAGCTATTGTTCTGACTGCACCAGTCTGTAAGGCCAGCTATTGTTCTGACTGCACCAGTCTGTAAGGCCAGCTATTGTTCTGACTGCATCTGTCTGTAAGGCCAGCTATTGTTCTGACTGCACCAGTCTGTAAGGCCAGCTATTGTTCTGACTGCATCTGTCTGTAAGGCCAGCTATTGTTCTGACTGCACCAGTCTGTAAGGCCAACTATTGTTCTGACTGCACCAGTCTGTAAGGCCAGCTATTGTTCTGACTGCACCAGTCTGTAAGGCCAGCTATTGTTCTGACTGCACCAGTCTGTAAGGCCAGCTATTGTTCTGACTGCACCAGTCTGTAAGGCCAGCTATTGTTCTGACTGCATCTGTCTGTAAGGCCAGCTATTGTTCTGACTGCACCAGTCTGTAAGGCCAACTATTGTTCTGACTGCACCAGTCTGTAAGGCCAGCTATTGTTCTGACTGCACCAGTCTGTAAGGCCAGCTATTGTTCTGACTGCACCAGTCTGTAAGGCCAACTATTGTTCTGACTGCACCAGTCTGTAAGGCCAGCTATTGTTCTGACTGCACCAGTCTGTAAGGCCAGCTATTGTTCTGACTGCACCAGTCTGTAAGGCCAGCTATTGTTCTGACTGCATCAGTCTAAGACCAGCTATTGTTCTGACTGCACCTTTACTTTCTTTTCAGATGGCTTTTGTGCAGTCTAGCAATGTTCCTTTTGATTCAGAGGT
>CAJHNH020004857.1:134544-197044 GCA_905116865.2 Candidula unifasciata
TTGTAGTGTTGATTACTATAGTGATGTGAACCTGACAATGATAATAGCTGTAGTAGGCAGTAGTCAAAAGTCGTGGTTTTATCTTCATTGCAAGCATGCCATCTCAAAATTGCTTCTTTTTCACCCCGGTGTTAATGAAATCCACACATGTTCTTCGTTATTTAAGTTGAGAACTGTAATTGTTTAATTTTGAATTAAAAATCGACATCATAGCAGTCAGGGGCTTAAAAAACACAAACAGGAAATTTCTTTGAGTGATAAATAATATTGGGGCAGAATCTGTGGCTGAAGTCTGTTAACAGAACATCCCCGCATGCGTAGACTGAGGCTGCATCAATGATGTGCGGCCGACTAGAATGGCAATGAGGTCTGGAGATGCAGACACAGCCATTGACTTGACATTTGTCTCTCAGTCGTCGGATTTAGATGTTTAATGGACTGTCCTAAATGACCATGGGAGTTATCACCTACCATGTTCAGTCTTGATTTCTAAACTAAGTAAGGTTAAGGTTGGGAGAGTACGCAAGACCTTCCAGTATAAGTGGACCAACAACCTACTTGGACGCCTCAGAAGGGGAGCAAGCAACAGAATTGCCAGAACTAATTTTCTACAGCCCCCATGGTGGACTCCAGAAGTAGAACAGGCGTGGAAGTCAAAGAGAGCCGCAGTGAAGCAGCTAAAGAAAGTACGACAGACACCCTCAATCTCACAAGAGGAAGTGGAGAATGCGGAGAATGTGAAAAAAGATAAGGTGGAGGTTTTCAAGCGCTGTGCTGCAGAGGCGAAAAGAGCAAAGTGGGAATCTTTTGTGAGTGATATGGGAGGCGATAAAACATTAGGGAAATTCTGGAAACTGCAAAGGCAGATGCAAAGAAAAGATCGGCCTATAACAGTCGCAACAATTTGTAGAGACGATGGTGTGCGTGTGACAACAGACAAGGAGAAAGGGGAGGCTTTTCTCCATAGGTTTATAGCTGAGACAGATAATAATGATATAGACATCAGGGATGCAGTTAGAAAACGAGTTAGCTGGCACATTGAAGAATATGCAATATGAAGACATGATACAAGTGGAAGATATCAAACAAATTGTGAAAAAAGCAAAAGACACTGCACCAGGGCCTGATGGTGTCAGGTATGGTCACATGAAGGCTTTGAGCGATATAGACCTGGCAGAGATGGCCGACTGTTTTAACCAGAGTATTAAGACAGCATTAGTACCGCAAGACTGGGTGCACAGCTAACTAATCCCACTACCAAAACCTTTTAAAGATCATTCAAGGCTTAGTGGCTTTAGAATCATCACCTTACAAAACACATTTGGGAAGGTCTTGGAGAAGATAGTTGCTGTAAAGTTAAAAGAATTTTTGGAAAGAGGGAAGCTTCTCGCAAGAGGTCTGGGAAGTTACAGGCCAGGAAAGGACACTTGGGAAAATGCGGCCCCTTTTGCTTTTGACGTCTATGAAGGGTTCCAGAACAGACAGGAAACTATGGCGGTAGGACTGGATCTCGAGGATGCTTATAACAGAGTGAGATACGACATCTTAATGACTGCACTGAGGGAGAAGGAGGTCAATCCATGGCTGGTGAATTGGGTTGCAGCTGTCCTGTATTCACGTCGGGTTGCTCTCCGACTGGGCTCATGGACCTCTGAACCATGCACTTTGGCCCCAGGACTGCCACAGGGATCCGCCATCTCGCCTGTGCTCTTCAACGTATATACGAGCAAGATTGCAAGCCTAGAAGCACAGGGAGTTGGAAGGATACTGACTTTTGCGGATGATATACTTGCATATAGGCAGGGGAAAAGAGGGAACAAACAGCTCAGGAGCTACAAGCGACAGTAGACAAAGTGACTGAGTGGTGTACAGAAATGAGGACTGTCGTCCACCCGGAAAAGGCATCTGTTTTGTGGTGTTCTCTGGACAACAGAATCTTTAAAACTAATGGCCCGAGTCTCACGATAGATGGTAGAGACGTCAACAGAGAGAGCAAACTGAAGTATCTAGGAATTACATTTGAAAGGAGTCTGTCATTTAAGGACCATGTGGAGAGTGTTGTGACGAGATGCCAAAAAGGACTTAGTGCACTTAAGACTATGGCGGCAATTGACCCAAAGCAGAGAATGCTTTTCACACTTTATCAGCACCTGATCCTGTCAGTGGTGGATTATGGCCTGGGTTTGCTTACCGCCTCAAAGAGTCAGATGGACAAACTAGAGCGCATACAGAACGCGGCTATAAGGGTCATTCTGGGTTGTACCAAAGACACCCCAGTGGTGTGTATGCGATACATCCTTGGTTTGCCGACGGTTGCAGGTAGGCACAAGTTGCTGCAGGTGATGCCATATCTCAGGGTAGCTGCAGACACAGACCACCCTCTGCATGAAGCTCTGGGTGCAGTTAAGGGTCAGCGGCTGATAAGAGGGAGGTCATGGATGGCTCAGGCAGAAGACACAATCAAACAGGTTTGCATCCTTGAGAACATTAGGCGAGAAGAGGAGTGGGTCAAAGTGCCACCTGGGCAGTCAGAACTGTGTAGAGTCATAATCACGCTGAGCCGGGAATGCAGAGACTGGTCAGCAGGTGCCACAGAGGTGGAAATCCAGCAATTAATTCAAGATAATGCTCGCTCGGAGGATTTGATCATTTACACAGACGGTTAAATGTCAAGATTCAAAAGAAGTGCTTGGGGCTTCTTAGCAAAAGTTATTGGTCGACGTTTGGTGGAAGAGAGCCTATCATATGATACCACAACATCCAGCTTAAGAATGGAGGTGGAGGCGGTCACTGCAGCTTTCCGCTGGCTAGAGAACACGACACACATACAAATCGTGATTGTAACTGATTTAGAAAGCATGCTGAGGAAGATCAGAACAGGTATGCTTCGTGCAGAGTGGCATGCTTTGCTGCGGAAGACACGAGTGAGGAGTATTGTATGAATTTTTTTACCGGGTCACGCCGGTGTGTTGGGAAATGAACAAGGGGACAGACTGGCTGACTCTGCACAACTTGGTGGAATACTGCTACATGATAGGGCAGACGTGGTTAGTGCCTTGTGGGAGAGCGTGTACAATGCGGAGGAGCAGATGGATCACCACAGTTTGGTGAGATTGATGCAGTTGGGGGTGACGGGAGGTTCTGGCAGAAGCTCGAGGCTCAGAGGAAAGGCAAGACTGACGTTTAATCAGAAAGCTACTGACACCATTAGTATCGGAACTCTTCGCTGGCTGCCGAAGATGGGAACGGAGCGCTTATGTGCTGTGATGTCGGTTCTTGAATCAAATCAAATCAAATCAAATAATGGACAAAGAAAAACTGAAGAGGGCACCAAGCGTTAAAGCAATATTATACTGCCGGTCTAACTGTTCTGTATTTTCAGTTTCTTACTGAGAAAATCTTCTACAGGTCGATCCAGGGAGATTCAAAATGGGTCAGCATCAGGAGGAAGGCAATTATGTTAGTTTGGACAACGATTCCACAGAATGTGACCACAATCCTGGTATCACTGATGCAGTAGAGCCTCTCGTGGCTCTGGGAGTTTGTGTACATAAGGTAGGAGTGGATCGGGTATGATACGTAGATCAGCCGACCCAGAATTACAAATGGCGAGCAGGACAGGATGCTGTTTATGCAGCCTCCGTAACTTGAGGCGCAGGCAACGATGACCTAGATCTGGCCACGGCGTTGTAAAATGCAGTCATCACCACTGATGTCGCCACATGGACCACTGACAGCTGCCAGAGTTGTTGTTGTTGCCGCCATCCAGACCAGACAAACGACAGCCCATCTCACTCTGATCCTGCCATTATTAACTGACATAATTAGTCTGCCAAAATGCCGACTGTGTAAGATCCGAGCGGCTCCGAGGCTTGATGTAATAGTATTGGAATCAGGGGGATATGTGCACATTCTCAGTTGTAAGATGTGTGCAAATTCTCAGTTGTAATATTTTCGCCGACTAAAGTGGCTGGCCACTGATTTTTGGGTCGAGAGTACGCCAGTCGTGATCCAACTGGTAAGCAGGAAGCACATACAGATAGCCAAACTGATAACATCATTGAAGTAGAATGTGATAATCTTCAAAGGGGTCACAAGGAAGAACTTCATATCACTGGCTAGGTACCAGGTATAACCCATACACATTTTCTCAAAATTTCTTTTTGTGTGCTCTAATAAGATTTGTCCACCAGTGCGTTCCACAACTGTCCCTATCCACAGGTTGAACCGGATACCACAAGACTCCAGATCCCATGTACCGCATGGACAGTCAACAGTGTCTGTTACAGATCTGTAACAGTGATGATGGCGATCAGAATCACAGTTGTGTTTATAAGATGGCAATATAGTGGGCACATCCCGAGAAGAAGCCAACAGAAAATCATCACAATGGACAACTAATGGATTAAGGAAAGGAGAACGTCCAAGACAAACGTTCAGATGAACATTGATGGTGGTTACCAAGTTTATGGATTGGATTCTCTCCATCGTAATGAAACGTATCACAGCATAGAACGGAGTGGAAGATTAAATAACATTACAAAACCTATGTGAGCTATGACTGCACATCTGGATGATGATGATGACGGATTATGATGAGGGTGATAAGGATATGAACGATTTTTTTACCAAAACAAACTTGATTCGACTCTAGCTGCGACAGAATCTCAATCCAATAGGAATAAACTCATAGGGAGCAAGTACAGCAGGGATCTACCAGTCTTCAGTAGAAATTATCCTCGTCGACACGCGTTTCGGCCCACGATTCCTAGACGCATTCGGAGGTGGGCCCACCTGAGTTCATGAAGCTCAGGGCTGGTTCCCTGCTGCACGGAATTACCGGATGGTGTTATACTTTCGGCCAGAGACAAGACGACTTGGTGGTTTCAAAGGAGGTACTGTGAGATAAGAAGCCGCCGCGGCAGCCCAATTAAAGCAGTCAGCATGCCTGGACGACCGAGCGACAAGCTTACTTTGGTTTACCGGACACATGTTGGACTTTTATTAGCAGTTGGCAGAGGAACACTGGCAGACAATTCGGACACGATGGACTTTCAAAGGGATGAGAAACTCTTTTCGACTAGACACCCGGACCAGCTCACCGAGGCCCGTCCCCTACGTTGTTGCGCTGCGTGCAAAGTCAGCTAGAGGCCCTTTCGGCCACCTCTCCCAGTTTTTTGAGTGTTCGTTTCCGTTCATTACCGCGCAATCCTAGTTTTTTCACCACATTGTAGAGCGAAGTGGAAACGAGGCCTCTCGCTCCCACTTCGACGGCAAATACCCGTACTGTGTAAGCCTCGTTTCTCCTCAAACCGGCTGCTAAATCACTGTACTTCTCGAGCTTGTACAAATGATTCTCCTCCATACGCGACTCAAACGGGACCGTCAACTCAATCAGGATGAGCTGCCGTTTTTGCGCAGAATGGAGAACGATGTCCGGTCGCAGGCCGGTTTTACGGATCAACTCGGGATACCGTTCATGGCCTGGCAGATCAACCGCCAGTAACCAGTCCCTCGCAGAGTCTAGCACAGATGGAGCGAATGCGTTTTTGTTGACCTTACCAATTGGAACCTGCCCAGCCTTGAGGAAACGAATGGGGGCGATACTAGAACTGGCTCTGGCGTTAGCCCTCATTCTAGCCTGGTCGACAACGGCTGCTAACTCCTTTAGCACCTTGTTGTGGCGCCAGGTATATCGGCCTTGACCTAGGGCTTTCCTGCACGCGGACAGGACGTGCTCAAGAGTTTGCTTCGATTTGCACAACGGGCAGGTCGGATCGTTGGTCGCAGACCATTTAACCATGTTAACACCGGACGGTAATACATCGTACGCCGAACGAACGATAAAGCTCAGTCGCAGCGGGGTCATCCGCCAGATCTCACCCCATGTGAGTATTCTTGGCAATGCGCTCTCCAGGCTGACCCAATGGCCCTGCTGCGACTGCTGGGCTGCTTTCTGGACCCGAACCTCGTTTTCGTTGTCCCTCACCGTTTGTATCACCATGTCTCGGCGCTCTTTGGCTGAGGCCTTTGACCACCAATTGACTTTCCCGTGCCCTAGGCCTCGACAATCGGTTTGTGTGTAACCCATTATCTCTCTCAATTTTAGTGCATTCTGGGCAGATTCTATCGCATCGAGGACTCTCCACTTGGTTCCAGTCTTTAGAGCGGGCTGGACAGCGGTGACATTTGGGTCTGAAGACTCGCGCAAAAGCATGGCGAGTCTTACCTTGCCGACTTTAAACTCTTCGGTTATCGATTTGAACGGAAGTACCAGCTTAGCCTGTTTGCAATACAGAGCCACGTCGGTCAGACAAGGCGGTGCACCAATCCACTTTCTTAAGGCTGTGTTGATTTTTTTCTCCATGGCTTCCACTGCAGTCATCGTCACCTCGTAGACTGACAGTGGCCATAGGAGTTTCGGAATCAACATGAATTGGAGACACCATACCTTGAACTTCCCGATCAGCCTGCAACGCTCGATCGCGAGCAAGCCTGTAGCCAGTGACTCGTGTATTCGCCGGACCTCCGCTCTATCAGATAACTTCGAATCGTAAACGCGACCGAGACTCTTCACCGGTTCCTCCAGAACCGTGGGGATCTTGTTCCTTGCCACCGTAAAACTGGTTGCCACCACCCGACCCTTATTGATTGACAGACTCCTCGACTTCTGCGGTTTGAACTGCATACCGCTCCATTGGACCACCGCGTCCAATCTTTCCAGGATCGTGCAGGCAGACTCCTCGCTTCCCGTTATAATAGTCGTGTCATCCATAAAGGCACGTAATGGTGGCATCCAGTGGTCCCCAATTTGAAGGCCCTGTCCGTAGCCGGCCGCCCCGTCTAACATGATCTGCATTGCCATGACAAACAGTATAGGTGAGATCGTACACCCCATAGCTATCCCAATCTGCAACTCAGTCCACCTCGTGGTAAACGTCGAGGTAGAGAAGCGCAAAGCGAACTTGGAGAAATATTGCTCGACCATTTGATTGATCTGTGCCGGTACGTGAAACATGCGAAGGGCTCGCCACAGTAGCCTATGGGGGACTGCCCCGTAGGCGTTGGCTAAGTCCAACCATATTACGTGCAATTGTGTTCTCTCATGCTTGGCTCTCTGGATAGCTTCCCAAATCATGGTCGCGTGTTCAAGGCATCCAGGAACGCCTGGAATACCACCCTTCTGAAAACTCGTATCTATGTACTTGTTAGTCATCAGATACTGTGTGAGCCGGCGAGCCATGACTGAGAAGAATATCTTACCCTCGACATTCAACAGCGAGATGGGCCTGAATTGAGAAAGACTCTTCGAGTCCTGCTCTTTGGGAATGTAGACCCCGTTTGCCTTTGACCACTCTGGACATATGTGATTGCGGATCCACGCTTGTCTCAACAAGACGTGAAGCATTTTTAGGATTTTCGGGCAACGCTTGTAAAAAACGTACGGAACACCGTTCGGACCTGGGGCAGACTTGCCGCTGGCCTTTTTCACAACGTCCTCAACCTCAGACCAAAGGGGAGGTACCATTTTAAATGGTACCTTCGGCACCGAAGGCTGTTTAAGACCGCTAAGGATCTCTGGATTGTCATCGAGAGGCTCTCTCCTCTTTTTGTCCGAGTACATCTTGCTTAGATGTAGCTCAAGTTCTTTCTGACTGACAACCAGAGTCCCAGACTTCGGTTGCTCGAATAGACCTCGGGCAAACTGATACGGGTCCCTAAAGAATTTCTCTCGCTCCCTTTTGGTTCTGCGTCTGTTGTTACAGAAACGCTCGGCACGACAGAGGGCACTGTGTTTGTTCTTTAAACGCAACCAAACTTCGTACAGCCCCTCCCGTTCGCTACCTGTAGCGGCTTTGAACCGTTTTCTGAGGGCATTCTTGTCTGCCCGACACTTCAGAATGTCCCTCTGCCTCCTGCTAGTATTCTGCTTGGCACCCGGCTGTGCCTTTACTACTGTCCCGAACTCGCGGGAGCAGTGTTCATATATTACATCACCAAATTTCGTAAGCTTGTCGCCTAGCGACTTCTTGTTTAGAGTTTGTTCAAGTATCTCACATAATGTAGCCTCCAACTTACACCACACTACCTTCTCGCTCGCAGGTGGAAACCTGATTCTGGAACGCACTTCTTCAGAAATCATCAAAGGTGCTCCTCCGCAGTCGACGTCATGGGCCTCTCCGGGCGAGTGGGGTTAACCCTGCCCGTCGTACCCTGACGACTCAGAAACTACCACAGGAGTGGTAGTTTTGCGACGGCGTTTACTGCGTGGAGCACCCTCGCATTTCATTCTTCCGGCATGCGTTCTCAGACCATGCAACCCCGTGAAGCTTTTCCCACATGTACAGAGCCAGCCCGGACGTTGGGCGAGTATCTCAGTCCGGGGGCTAGCAAGGTCGTCACCGAAGGTATCAATAGGATTGGGCCCTTCATTCTCCCCCCCCCCTTTCGGAGGGCCCTGGGGGCATATTTCTTTGTGGTTGTTCGAAATTGGAGGTATTATACTGTGTTAGGGGTGATCAACCCGGTCCACAGTCGACATCTGTCTCCAGATGTCAGTTTATCCCCCCGGCGATACCGGGGGGCCAGTCTTTCCATAGGTGTCAAAAGGACTTTCCCGATAGTCACCAGTCTTTCCTGGTAGTCTTATACTGAAGTCACTTTCAATCTCCCTCTCATCACCTTTACACCAAATACATATACAAATTCATACACATATTAAAAAAAAATTGGCATACACTCTTAATTAAAGTCTGACACATCCTTAGTTTGGATGACAATCAATAAAACACAAAGTAATAGAGGGGAGTGCAAACAGCCATGACACCCACATCGATCGGTATTGGACCGCTACCAAATGAGCTATGTGGAGTATCGATCTATTGATGCAGTGGTCGATTGCTTCTGACCGTGTGGTCTGTTGTGGTACCAATTAGACGGTGAATGACCTAAAGAGGATTGACTGTAACAGATCTGATTGATAATTATCAGGAAGTAACTAGGCACAATACACACGTCGACTAGAGATCTTAACGTGGGTGGAGGAAAAGACGTGTACACATACAACCGAATGTTTGGATCAGTCTTTATAAACTGACAAAAACAGAAGACTAATATGTTTGGCCCCTTTCGCTAATAAGTTTGCTGTGCTGACATTGTCTGTTGTGTATTAGTCTGTTGTGATGTCTTTTGATGAAGATGCTTGTTTAAACGTTGACTTCATGTCAGTATTTCTTTCATTTCTCTCCCCCACCCCCCCCCTCCCCCCCCACATCTTTTTTTAGCGTTATGTGCAGAGTTTGTGAATAGTGCTTAGTTAAAGTTAAAAATCGAGAATATCGACTTCATTGCACAGGATTTAAATTTACAAGGTTGGGTCTCTGTCCGCTAAAGGCCAGACTCTTGCTAAGAGCGACCACGAAGTATCACATCCATTGTCCCAATGGATCTCTGTAAACGTTTCACCTATAAACCGAACGATGCAGCTGTGTAGCAAGCCCAGAATCTTCAGAGCGCGAGGCCAACTGCCTGACCACTTCGCCACATTACTTTGGTGACATACAGACAGGAAATGTTAACGTTCTGCAGCAATGAATACTATTGTAACAAGAACAGTAACTTTAGCCGTGAAACTGACACTGTTAGGTGACGCAGGCTGAAATAGACAGCTTTGGACTCATTATCATTAACAGGTAGCAGGTCCTTTCAGAACGTCAATCTTATCTCAGCACATCGGAAAGTCAGTTCCTTGTCAACTTTATTGTTTGTAAAGTAGTATAACCAAGAGGTTCGTGATATACTATGTCCACCGTTGTGTTAGTATAACCCTGCCTCTTCTTACAGAAACCATACGGTCATTACTGTTCTCTCCAAACATTTATAGTAACTGTGGCCTAAGAATTTCAGTTTTTACGAGAGACGCACCTCGATATTCAAATGACAAAGACGTTGTATTTTTTAATTGTCCTGTCGTGACGTTTCCAAACTGCTATCAATTTTTCCCATATTATTGACCAGACGCTTGCCTTCTGTCCTGAAGGTAATGGGTTCGAATCTACATGGCGGGAGATTTGTAAAGACTTCTATTTGTGCCAGGATACTAGGAAATGTCCTGTGCAATAAAGGCGACATACGTTGAGCAGAAAAGGGAACCCATCGGATGCCGATAGTCTATCAAAATAAGCGTCCAATAAAAAGTTAGCTCAGTATCCTTTACAGAACGTTTCAATACCGACTTAGCATTTTGTTAATTGACTGAAACAGTCTACCCAGTTTTACTTGGCAATTTTAAGTTAGCTTTTGTCGTTGTCTACTGACGGACTGGCTCTCGATACCACTGTCTAAATCAATGCAAGGCTGTGTGCTGCCACATCGCCCGCAGCTTGAGTCGACCTGAGTACCTCCAAGTTACAAAGAGCTTTGTCAACGCTGATGCTACAGACGTCGACGTGAGTCTAATCAATCAATCAATCAGGTGCCGTCTCCACAATGAAGGTTGGCTGCAATGAATCTCCAACAAGCCCTGTCTCTTGCCTTTGATGTACACTCACTCATACTGCTGTTCGTCCATCTCTTGATGTTATCCTCCCACTTGTAACGCTGTCTGCCTTTTGCACGCCTACCTTGAACCTTTCCCTCTAGGATGATCTTTACAATACTGTTATGTCTTTTAGTGTGGCCAAAATATTTCACTTGTCCCTTTTTTATTTCACCTAGCAACTCTCTTTTCATTCCCAATTTCTTCAGTACCTCTGTATTTGATAGCTTTTGTTTCCATGAAATACGACCTAATCTTCTGTATATCCACAACTCCAAAGAATTGATACGATTTTCCAGTTGTTTGTTCATTGTCCATGTCTCTGTGCCATACAGTATGGTTGAGAATAGATAACATTTGACAATTCTCATTTTTAATGTATTGCTTCTTTCTCTTGATGTCAGTAACTTTTGCATGTTGAAAATATTTTTGGCCATCCCTATTCTTTTCTTGACTTCTGTTTCACTTCTGCCGTCACATGTTATTACTTTTCCAAGATATAAAAAGTTATTAACTTATTCCAATTTCACCCCGTTCACTGTGATATTCATTGTTAGCTAATTATTTTCTTTGCTAAATATCATGGTTTTTGTCTTTTTCAAATTTATATCTAATCCAAATTCTGCACTCCTTCTGTTTACTTGCTCCACTAGGTCTTGCAACTCCTGCTCGCTCTCTGCTAGCAACACAGTGTCGTCAGCATATCTCAGATTGTTTATTATTCTACCATTGATGTTCAGTCCTGGTAATTCTACAATTTCTTTAAAAATGGTTTCTGTACATAAGTTGAAAAGGCTAGGCGACAGCACACATCCTTGTCTTACTCCTCTCTCGATCTCTATCTGGGGTGAGCAGATGTTGTCATATCTTACTGTTGCTTCTTGCTCCCAGTATAAGCTTCTATTAAGTCTGATATCCTTTCCATCTAGTCCTATTAGTTGTTCATGTTGCACTCTGTCGAAAGCTTTTTTGTAATTTATAAAACATGCATAAATATTTTTCTGAACTTCTATATATTTTTCAGTCAGCATCTTTAGACAAATTATGGCCTCTCGAGTACCACTGTTTCTACGGGGTCTTTTTTTTAAAATGAGTTTTTTAAGGAGTCTAATACAAAATGTTAAATGCGTCTCTGGTGTGCAACTGTTCCTTCATTTTCTGAATGCTTCTGATGAGGTCTGTGGATATCGACAGAAACATATGACATATACTTCTTTGCACTACACAGTTCATTGGAGCTGAGCTGTAAATATATGGTAAATATTACATACTCTGTACAACCAGTGATTTGCAAGTGGGTACATGACTTTATTTAGTTTGCATTTGACCTATTTGTTCATGCTTTTTGTTATATCAATACGGTCTTGTTACAACTGTTGTTATACCATTTGACAATTTGTCCATACAGTGTTTCCTTTACTTTTGATGTTGTTATACTTTTATTGGAAATGCATTGTTGTAGATGTTGCGACTGTTGGTTACCAGCTGTTGCTGTTTGTTTGCAATTAAAAGTTATTGCGTTTGTTCTTGCTTGTGTTTTACAAGGTTTTATTCTGACAAGCTTTGTTATTCTTGTCATTGTGATCAACGGTTGTGGGTGTTGTAATACTAGTTGTTAGTATCATCAATCGTTGTAGTGGCATCAGTTCTGATTACATCAGCTGCAGTAATGGTTATTATTCCCGCGACTTATTATTGGCCCCATTTGTTGTTGCTACAACTGCAGTTTTTGTTATGACACCGCCAAAACGTGACTGAATGAATGACATCACTGGATTCCTGACATTCCCCAATGTGTTTCGCCCTCATCTTCAGTCACTAACAGACAGTGTCCATGCAGACCATGCTGAAGCTACTTAAAAGTCCGCACGTCGTACCCACTACAACCGGTAAAACATCTACATAGCTGATCGCTCCTGTTCAAACCAGTCCCTTCAGGCACAAAAATTAAGTATGTTCTGCTGGTTTATACAGCTTGTCTCTAAAAGCCTTTATCACATTGGCAGTTAAAAAGATCGATCTAGTAGTTCAATTATAGTATCTGTTACCTTTGACTAGTCAGCTTGTAACATCTTTAGTGTCACATGGGTATCATGGGGGGATGTGTTTTCATTATATATGCATTCATTGTCATCAATCATCCATGAATTTCTGATCTGTGTTTGTGTGCGCATGTATGTGTGTATCACCAGAACAACAAATCTCAGTTTTTTTTTTAAAGAAGAGGGTGTGGGGGTGGGGGGGGGGGGTGCATTTTTTAGCAGCCTGTGGCAACAGTTGACAGTGAAAAAGTGGAATACATATTATCTACAACATCTTAGGTACAGAAACATAGGAGAGTCTCAATAGACCGATCTACTTGGAGAAGAGATCTGTTATATGGACTGGTACTCTTTGATCAGACTGATCCAACGAAGAAGCACAAGTGTAACATGCATTGTTACCAGATCTGCCTCATCGTAAAGATGCAGATTTATTGTCTTTCTTCTATCGAGCCCAGCCCAGCCGTACAACTGTATAGTCTTGCGGGACTGAAAAGAAGCCTACTACTGTTGTGTACATCACCATAATGAATCACTAAAAAAGTAGTGAAATTAGAAGTAAACGTACTGAAGAAACGTGGACGTCTAAGAGAAATCCTAAGACAAGCGTTGATCAGAGAGGCCAAAGATGCTTCGCTGGATTCCATCCTTGATATTGACAGTTTGCGCAGGAACAAAGCGAAGTAGAGGAATGAGCTAGCACCCTTTTGTTACAAAAATGTTGATGACGACGATGATGATGATGATGATGATTGTGATGATGATGGTGATATCCTTTACATGATTTCGCAAAATAACCCCAGTATTTATGGCTGCCTTGTGATTCAGACTGCTGAATCGGACCGGGGAGAGAGAAAGGGGTGGGGGTATGAGCAAGGATGGGAATGCCTACTGTGTAGTGACGTCGATGGTGATAACAAAAATATACTTGGTTTCCCACAACTATACCAATTAGCCAATCAGTGCGAAAAAACATTCACAATATCATGTGTAGAACAAATATATGTTCCGGTAAGATCACATAAAACACATCACATACACATCCGACTGTATTGTGTTCCCGCTCTGACCTAAGCATTGACTAGTGTGTCTGAAAGATGAGATTTGAGTAGTCATGTATTTCTCAGTTCAGTCAGTTATGATCGCACACTCTGCATAAAGCGATATGGTCATCGTCGTCATCATCCTCATCATCGTAAACTCTGCTGATAACAGTAGTTAGTCATGTTATGGTCTTTTATGCGATCACTAAACTCACAGATCATGTCAGTGCTCTTGTAGCGCATATTGTCATTTGTCTATGTATTTATCTCTTTCCCTTACCCTCACTATTTTCCAGCCCGTTTTGCTACTTGTCACCGAATTCGCAGATCTTTTCTTTCTCTCACAATATGTTCAACATGTGGACTATCTACATCTATCGCTTCAGTTTACTTTTTCATCTATCTTGAGGAGGACTATCTTTATTGTTTTTCTATTTTACCATGATATTTTTTTTATATTCCCTTCAAAAACTGCATTATGCCAGTTTTACAACTTGTCTGCTTATCGTCCTAACAACAGCTGATACAAAAGCATGCACATATAACGATTTTTTTAAAAATTAGCTATGCTGTCAAAATATCCTGTTTGCATCTTTTTGTTTTCTGAACGTGTGTCAGTGAAGTAAAATCTGTTGTTGTTTGTCCATCAGTGAACTACAGTCTGTTGTTGTTTGTCCATCAGTGAAGTACAATCTGTTGTTGTTTGTCGATCAGTGAAGTACAATCTCTTGTTGTTCGTCCATCACATAATATGAAGACCACTTTCATCCAAAGTAGCTGGGTGAAAGTGACTTGCGCAAGGACTTGGATTTCAGTGAGGAAAAGATGGCACAATTCGTCGACCTCACTTTCTCGACTGTGTCCGTTTTGATCTAATGGAAGGACAGTGTCCAGACCATTGGAAATGGACCTTGGTGCAGTGGATGACCAAGGCGTATTAAGTGTCCTGCCTTGCTCGAAGCTCTAAGTACAATCTACACACACACACACACATGCATACACACACACACACACATATATATATATATATATATATATATATATATATATATATATATATATATATATATATAACACATGTAAATGTAGAAAGCTATCAAAGAATACAATTTAGTGAGAGATTAGAAAAGAACAGTCTAGTAGTGGTTCATATTTGCATTTATATTGTGAAGCTCTGGGTTCACGACCGGCTACCCTGAATATGAAATCGAGGGGTTTAATGAAATGTATAATTTCAGTAATACAGAGATACGTCATCTTGTGGCAACTGCATAGGCCATTGAAAAGGCAAGATACATTTATTAAATAGACGGAAAGGCTACAACAGTAGACACAGCACTTTGGCGTGCACGTGTGCTCGGTTCTCCGCTACAGTAGCCACCACAGGTCACCTTGGATTACCCAAGTGTGCTATGTTCTCTGCTACAGTAGCCACAACCAGACACCTTGGCATACCCAAGTGTGCTCGGTTCTCTGCTACATGAACCACCACAGGTCACCTTGGCATACCCACGTGTGCTCAGTTCTCTGCTACAGTAGCCACAACCAGGCACCTTGGCATACCCCGTGTGCTCGTTTCTATGCTACAGTAGCCACAACCAGTCACCTTGGCATACCCACGTGTGCTCGGTTCTCCGCTACAGTAGCCACAATCAGACACCTTGGAATACCCACGTGTGCTCGGTTCTCTGCTACAGTAGCCACAACCAGACACTTTGGCATACCCAAGTGTGCTCGGTTCTCTGCTACAGTAGCCACAACCAGGCACCTTGGCATACCCAAGTGTGCTCGGTTCTCTGCTACAGTAGCCACAACCAGACACCTTGGCATACCCACGTGTGCTCGGTTCTCTGCTATCGCAGCCACCACCGGGCACTTCTACCGATTGTTACCATTAGAAGTTGGTTATAATGTCTCTCATCTTGCCCTCGAATATGGCGTAGACGTGCTTCATCTTTCCTGTAAAATAAAGTAATTATTGTAAGTGCTCGAGTAGTAGACAAGGAAGGCGACATTTCACTTTTTTTTTTTTTTTAGCCTGATGTGGATTCGTCCAACTCCACAGAGACACCGGTCACCTACGAGCATTGCACAAAGTACAAAACACCATAGCTTCAGCGATAAACTGCAGAAATCTCTAAATCATCGGAGCTAAAATTTGGTCCAATATTTGCTTCTCCGCCATCACAATCATCCGCATTATTCTTTAGAGCGAGACTACTTCGTTTCGTTTAAAACATAAATATGTTTATTTCATTTTGACTCACCACTGCAAACAGATAGGCCAAAGTGGCAGCTAAAGGGGGAAAAAAAAAAAAAAACGCTTTTATATTTGCAGTAATAGGCAGGTGCCGAATTTCATTAGCTCCAAGGGCAATATTTAAGACAACAGAACTTCCGACTGAGAGATCAATCAATCGAGTAGCACTTTAGTGTGATTTCCCAGATAAGGGGGGATGGGAAGGGCAGCAGAGAAATATATCACAACAAAGAGAAGCGGCTACTGAATATAATGGTTGGGCAGACATTAAGTGAAAAGACAGAGTACCTCATCATAATTAATATACTGTAACTGCTGTTGTAGACTTGCTGTTTCATAAACTATTTTAGGCAAATAGGCACAATGAATAACAAGTTAAATAGCATTAGTAGGCTGTGCTAGTTGGGGAAAAAGTTGACTATTTGCTGGAAGAATAAGAAGGAAGTGGAAAAGAAGAAGAGATGAACATAATCATGATGATGTTAGTGGTGTTGGTGGTGATGATGTTGGTGGTGGTTGTGGTCTTGGTTTTTATGTTAAAGATGGAGGAGGAGGATGAAGAGGAGAAGAAGAAGAAGAAGAAGAAGAAGAAGAAGAAGAAGAAGAAGAAGAAGAAGAAGAAGAAGAAGAAGAAGAAGAAGAAGAAGAAGAAGAAGAAGAAGAAGAAGAAGAAGAAGAAGAAGAAGAAGAAGAAGAAGAAGAAGAAGAGGGGAGAAAAAGATAAACAAAAATAATGGTGTGTGTATTGTTATTGTTGATGTGTAGATTATATATTTTCCTCCATATTTCAGATTCATGTTCGTACTGCTGTGCCTAACTCTGAGTGTGTTGTCCTCTATCACGGAATTCGAGAGCATTCTCATACAGTACGCTGTGTATGTGGTAAGTACTTTATTGACATAGACCTAATATAATAATTCCTTTACTAAATGCCCATGCATGTGTTTTCTTGATGTGTAGATACATCTTCGATGCTGAGTGCGCACTTTTGGTCAGATCTTGAAGTCGCTTGAAAAAGGATAAACAATGGTTAGTCGTTCGTAGCGGCTACACATTGACGGCTACTGTTGGAGCTACTTATATCCCTGACACAACGCTTCCATGTCATTGGCAGTATGTTTGCCAAAGACAAAGCCTCGTTATCTCAAGTACTAACACGTTAACTGAGTGTATAAAATTACCATTGGCCCACACACTATAATAGTACCTGCGATGGAATTAGTTTAGCCATTTAAATAAAATATATCCAGCAACAGTAAGTTGATTACAGCTTTCAGCAAATAGCATTACGGCAGTTAATGTTTCAAAATTCCGCCACGCGAGAAGCTCGTGAGCTTTACGGCTCAGGTTGAAGTTAGAATTGTGAAGCAAGAATCTGATGTTTTCGCTTTGACTACAAGTATTCAAACTATGGAGGTTATGACAGTGACCAAAGGAAAAACATGAGTGGAGACCTCAAACCTTTACCCACGCATGTTTTCTCTGTGACTCGATGACTGTGTTCAGGAAAATGAAGATTGGCTGGGTTCAAATCTCGGAGGTGGTCAGGGCTGAAGCATACCCGTTTCATTTTCGTACCAGGGCACACTACACGAAAATGAGCCAGCTAATAGGCTTGCAGGTAAAGCTATCGTTGCATGCGGGCGTGCCTTGGAGCGGGCTGATATACTGAAAGCTCTACGAGGAGTGAGACGTTTACGAGAACCAAGTGACGACTGCGAATCTGCAACCTTGGCCACACTGCAAGAACTGCGTGTTAAAAAGGGTCTGCCAAGACAAGAGCACTGTGGCAGAAAGCCAAAATAGGACTTGTGTCATCAGCCGCTTAATATAATTATTTGGTCACTTGTGTCTTGCTTACCAAATGGTTATTGTCATTCAAAAGATGCTTGACGGCGATTTCATTAGAGGGACATTACTTCAACTGCGTTGTGGTGAAATGTGTCATTTTGTAATTTCCTGTTTGTGGCTGTTATTTCCATAGTGGAAGCGGGGTTCTCAGTTTTATATGACTGGCGAGAACTGGGAGTGTCTAATAACAAGTTAGAATAACATGCTTGTCCATTACCATCTGTCAGATTGTACATCGGTGATATATTGCAAAAGCTACAATGTAATTGGATTGACTGGTGAAAATAATCTTTTAGTAGAGTTGAGTAAAGGGTTATTTCCTTCTTCTAATCTCATGGTATAATATGCAATAGGAGATGAGACAAAATCAAGAGTGAAGACAAAAGAGAAACAGTCTGCATAAGCCCTTTACTGATGACACAGAAAGGCAGTGATGAAATTGGTTTGCACAGTTAGAGAGAATATCAAATGAGGTCATACGATGCAAGACAACTACAAAAGAGTTAAGGAACATAGAGCCCAAGGTAGGCCAGGGTAAACATGGATCCATAATTTCAGTCCGAACTTAAGCTCATAGTCCCAATGCTGACATAACGCAAACTGCCTGGTGGCTTTGTCGATTGCTTCAAAGTACTTTTTGACACCTCTTATTTTAATGTGTGACAAACTAGCTGCACACAGACAGTGAGTACACATCAACTGTCGCCGGGAGTAGTTTTCCTGCTGATTGGCCTAGTTTGCTAGTTTGCCATTAATGATATTAGACATCCGATTTCTCTCCCATAGCCTAGACAGTACCAGCGACAATCTAACAGGCAATTCTACATTCCAGGTACCACAAGACAAGTACACAAACGTTTTCAGAGAACCAAACATGAAAGAATCAATACCTTGGCACAATTAGCTGGTTTCAGTAAATACTTCATAAAATTCGACATGCTTGAATCGGCAGTTTTTCACAGGATGAAAGAGACGGTGATCAATCGGTGCTTTTCGATTCCCACTTGAATAACTGTAGCTCTTTGCAGTAACACCGCAGACAACTTCAGTAGCGGGAACTTCACTGATTCCAACATACCTGGCAACGATAAGTACTTCCCAGACTCAGACAGACTGATCTCCTTACATTCTTCCTCTACAATACTGGATACTCACCCTGACACAAGGTTTTGCATATTCCCTTAGTGCCAGGACAGGAAAAATTAAACTACACACACATACCAGATTGGAGCTACTTGAGTCTTTGATGTGAACGGCTAATCGATGAGTGACCGTCTTTAAAGTTCACATCGGTATCGACGTTGCTGCGGGCGAAATTCTTGATAGAATTGTTGATCATTCGGTAGCTGATGTTATGTTTAGCGAGTTTGTTGAGTTTATGAAAAAAAAATTGTTTTGTCATGATAATATTAGAGGGAGGTGAAATAAATTGCTTTGTTGTCAAATAGTCGCATTTTGTAATTAGGTTGTTTGTAGCTGTTATTTCAAGAATGTGGGTGGGGTTCTCCGTTTAAGACGACTGGGAGCACTTGAAGTTTCTATTCACGAAGAGGAGCGACAATCTTTATCTGCAGCCATCTGTCACATTGTGTCCAAGTTGTATTTTTAATAAGTGTCGAGCTGAATTGTTTGGTTCTAGCTGATGGCAGCACCTGAGAAATATATTTGTATTCAGAGGGATCGAGGGTTGTTCTCTTGTAATCTTCGAATCTCTAGAAATTGATCATATACTAGAAGAGACCAAGTCAGAAATGGGATCAAAAGAGCATAATATGTTAGTTAGTGAATACTGCATTGTATACAAAATGGCTATGGTTTGTTAACAAGGAGAGACTGTCTTGTAATTGTAAACAATTCAAGGGATGTGAAGGGGAAGGACGCAGAACATAGGTAACATGAGAGAAATCCCACAATAATATATAGTGGATATGGTAGACAATGCCAGAAGAGCAACAGCCATATTTCTGCTTTCTACATGAAGACATAAGCGGTAACTAGTAAACAAATTACTTATGTCAGAATCGACAGTATAGCACAGCAGGCGTGCCCATAGAAACGCTGATTCCTGCAACAAATATTTTAAGGCATGGATGCAAACCGTCTCTGTAGCTAATGTTTTAAGACATGGATGCAAACCGTCTCTGTAGCTAATGTTTTAAGGCATGGATGCAAGCCGTCTCTGTAGCTAATGTTTTAAGGCATGGATGCAAGCCGTGTCTGTAGCTAATGTTTTAAGGCATGGATGCAAACCGTCTCTGTAGCTAATGTTTTAATTCATGAATGCAAACCGTCTCTGTAGCTAATGTTTTAAGGCATGGGTGCAAACCGTCTCTGTAGCTAATGTTTTAAGGCATGGATGCAAGCCGTCTCTGTAGCTAATGTTTTAAGGCATGGATGCAAGCCGTCTCTGTAGCTAATGTTTTAAGGCATGGGTGCAAACCGTGTCTGTAGCTAATGTTTTAGTGCATGGATGCAAACCGTCTCTGTAGCTAATGTTTTAATTCATGAATGCAAACCGTCTCTGTAGCTAATGTTTTAAGGCATGGATGCAAACCGTCTCTGTAGCTAATGTTTTAATGCATGGGTGCAAACCGTCCTTGCAGCATATTGAATGTCTGATATTGACAACATCAATTAATCGTGTGCCGATCGTCAATAAACATATGGGTCTTAAACCATATATAGAGTACAATCCGCCAATGTCATAAATAAAGAGTGGTCTGTGCTTCACTGTATCAGTTCAAGTGCTGTCCTCGCCAGTAGAAAAATCATCTATGATATTGGAGACCACACTCGGTTTATTGACTCGTTGAATTAAATAAAAGTCAGCTGAACGTGACCTAATCTTTGATGTTGAAGACCACACTCAGTTGATTGACTCGTTGAGTCATAGAAAAATCAGCTGAACGTGACCTAATCTTTGATGTTGGAGACCACACTCGGTTGATTGACTTGCTGAGTCATAGAAAGGCAGCTGAACGTGACCTATACTTTGATGTTGGAGACCACACTCAGTTGATTGACTTGCTGAGTCATAGAAAGGCAGCTGAACGTGACCTGATCTATGATGTTGAAGACCACACTCAGTTGATTGACTCGTTGAGTCATAGAAAAACCAGCTGAACGTGACCTAAACTATGATTTTGGAGACCACACTCGGTTGATTGACTTGTTGAGTCATAGAAAGGCAGCTGAACATGACCTAATCTATGATGTTGAAGACCACACTTAGTTGATTGACTTGCTGAGTCACAGAATAGTCAACTGAACGTGACCTAATCTATGTCACAAATTATTAAAACATAAAGGACCTTTTATATGCCAGTGGTACATCCGGCATATGATGCTTGCATCGTGTGTGAAGAATTAAAAGAAAGTCTAATTGTACTTCTTTCTCGTTTGCTCTTAAAAAGGCGGCTGACATGTTGTGTTGTAGTTTACATCTAGGCTTCGGCCATACTAATCTGATTTTGGCAAACCCTCATGTAGCATGCATCCGTTGCTCGGCGTACATTGTCACGATCGGAGCCGGGGAGGAAGCTCTATGATGGTCGTTTGCACGAGTAGAAGTATGAATGCAATTGAAAGGCAACGAGTCAGCTTGACTTGAACATAAATTATTCTGTTCTAGCAAACCAAGTCTAGCGTATGCAAGGCATGATTTTCGCAGTTACCAGTAGAGCAGGTCCAACAAGAACAATCTGAAAACTCCCGATTCCACTGGTCGACGCAACAGTAATAAACAACTTTAAGGATTCGGAATGTTAATCAGCTTGATAGAGCCATGTGTTCTTGGTACCGACAATGATGTATTAACGAAGTTTTACAATTATGATGAAAACGAGCGAAAATGAATAAGTGCAAATGAAAAGTCTCCAAAATTCAGTAGAAGCAAATCACTCCTTTCGTCTTCACGCTCGCTCTCGATGAAGATTAGACTCTAGGTCTAATCACATGTATTTTGACTTCAAAATACCTCTATAGGTCATCTATAGGTCATCTATAGGTCATCTATAGGTCATCTATAGGTCATCGCCTCAACCTTGGAAAACAGTAGCGGTTTTTACAATTCCAGCATGCAGTCGCAATACTGATTAACTACTGTTGCTCGTTACCTCAGAATTTATCCAGCAGAAACGCTGGAACCAGAATTTATGCAGTCTATTGAGAACTACGACCTTGTAGATATGTCGGTTTACGTCCCAGCATAGAAGATGATCTTCACTGTGAGATCAAGGATAAAATCCACTAACTTGGACTCACACGTCCCCCTTTTACGACTTCTTGATTACCAAGTACTTGGAGCTCAATCTCCTAACAACGACATATTAACAACTTCTGACGTCTTGTTTGCACTATTCAATATTAGTGTACTTTAGTACGTACTTGCACGCCACATCTCACTTAGTCGGGTTCACACCACTCCTCTTTTTCTCATCTGGAGCCCCGAAACCACCATGGAGTGTAATTATACAATTTATTATAATTATGTAATTGTTTCACATTCTTTCCTACTTTTGTACAGTGACGCGTCGCAAAAAGTGTTAGGTGTAGTTCTCTTGTGGTGTTAGTTGTAGTTCTGTTGAGATGTTAGTTGTAGTTCTGTTGAGATGTTAGTTGTAGTTCTGTTGAGATGTTAGTTGTAGTTCTGTTGAGATGTTAGTTGTAGTTCTGTTGAGATGTTAGTTGTAGTTTTCTTGAGATGTTAGTTGTAGTTTTCTTGAGATGTTAGTTGTAGTTCTCTTGAGATGTTAGTTGTAGTTCTCTTGAGATGTTAGTTGTAGTTTTCTTGAGATGTTAGTTGTAGTTCTGTTGAGATGTTAGTTGTAGTTCTGTTGAGATGTTAGTTGTAGTTCTCTTAAGATGTTAGTTGTAGTTTTCTTGAGATGTTAGTTGTAGTTCTCTTGAGATGTTAGTTGTAGTTCTCTTGAGATGTTAGTTGTAGTTCTCTTGGCGCCGGAAAAAAAGACGCTTTAACTACAGTACAGTTAATTCATCCATCTGGATATTGTCTTCCTGTAATCTGGATGACATCACCCACCGAGTGCCCATTGTGATCTGAGATGGCGGGGGAGTACGTTGTGTGGCCGCTAGAAGCTGGCCTGTGGATCCCAAGGTCAAGGGTTGGGGTCCAGACAAAAATGACCCTGACCTCTGGGTCGCCCGATCCTTACATAGGTACCAGTTGCAGTTCTGAGAATTAAAGGCGTCCATTTTGATCTGGATGACTTCACCCACTGAGTGCCCATTGTGATCTGGATGACATCTCCCACCGAGTGCCCATTGTGATCTGGATGACATCACCCACCGAGTGCCCATTGTGATCTGGATGACATCACCCACCGAGTGCCCATTGTGATCTGGATGACATCACCCACCGAGTGCCCATTGTGATCTGGAAGACATCACCCACCGAGTGCCCATTGTGATCAGGATGACATCACCCACCGGGTGCCCATTAGTCTATACAATATAGGTCTATCCCTATATGCCCGGCCGCCTTTACTTTCCAGGACTGTAACTGGTACTCAGGCATTCTAATGTAATAACACCCTTCTTGGACTACTCCGACGGAGGGCGTGTGAGTGGGCTGGCAGATCTACTTTTGTGCAGGCTCTTTGGTGGACACCAGAGGTTAAACAGGCATGGAATTCAAAGAGAGCTACAGTAAAGTGTTTATAAAAGTGCCACAGACAGCCCTTAGCTCACAGGAGGAGTTGGAGTGCGCGGTAAGAGATAAGAAAGGCAAGAGAGAGTTTTTCAAACGCTGTGCGGCAGAGGCCCAAAAAAGCAAAATGGGAGCTTTTTTTTGGGGGGGGGGGGGGGGGGGGGGGGGTAAAATTAGGAGCGATAAGACATTAGGCAATTTTTGGTAGCTATATAGGCAGATACTCAAGAATTCATAGAGATTCATGTATGCTATTATCTACGGACAAAGAGAAGGGGGCGGTTTTCCTGAAGAGGTTCATTTCACAGACAGACCACAATGATGGAGATAAACAGAGATATAGTTAGAGAAGATCTGGCAGCCATCTTAAAGAACAAACATTAGGAAGACATCATATAGGTGGAAGATTTAAAACGTATTCTGAAAAAGTTGAAAGACACTGCACCGAGGCACGACATGGTTAGATATTCCCACATGAAAGACATGAGTGATGCAAACCTGTTGGAGATGACTGCTTGTTTCAACCAGAGCATTAGACACTTCAGTCGCAGAAGAGTGGATGCTTAGCTACCTGATTCCACTTCCTAAGCCTGGCAAGAAAAATTCAACACTCGACGGCTTTAGGATCAAAACCCTAGAAAACACTTTTGGTAAAGTGCTGGGGTAGATAGTGGAAGGTAAGGTACACACATTTTTGGAATAGAGAAATCTCCTTCCACGACGATTGGAAATTTACCCGCCGGGGAAGGACACATGGTCAAATGCAGCCACTTTTGCCAGTGATACCTTTAAAGGTTTCCAGAACAGACAGGAAACGGTGGCAGCGTCACTCGATTTAGAAGAAGCTTACAACAGAGTCAGATACAGCATCGTGATGAAAGCGCTTATGGAGAAGGGAGTCAAGCCTCGGTTGGTGAAGAGAATAGCAGCCTTCTGTATACTCGCTTCTGAACCATGCCACAGGGATCTGCAATTTCACCCGTACTATTCAATATTTTTACGATAAAATTGCATGCCTGGAAAAATCTGGAGTTGGCAGAATATTCACAATGGCAGATGATGTTCTCATATATATATAATATATATATATATATATATATATATATATATATTATATATATATATATATATATATAATATATATATATAGATATGATCTCATATATATTCAAGGTCCGACAATAAAGAAATAAGACTGATTTTATTATGGCCAAGTCAAAAATGCTATATATGAAGCAAAGTATGGAATCAAAAGTGACAACATTCATCTTCTATCTGGCAACTTTTCATCACCGCTCGATAAGCAAACAACAAACAAGCTGCAATTTTGTGGGACCTATTCAAAGATGCATTGTTACGTAATCAGCACAGAGCAAAAAGCTAACATTTAATTCCTTTTAAAACCCACAACAAGTGCCATTAAAACAGTTCAATTGATTCAACAAATTTATGGGGATAATTGTTTTAGGTGGTATTTAACATTTTCAGGTGGTATTCACGATTCAAAAGTTGTGTAGAAATGATTACTGATGCACCTAGACCTGGACGCCAAACGTCTGTTCGTAATGATTAACTCATTGCAAAAGTCAGTGAACGGATACAAAAAGGTTCATTGTTTTACTGTTAAGATTATGGCAGATGAATCTGGCGGTAACAGAGAGACGATTCATAAAATTTTGGTGCAAGATTTTGGCAAGAAAAAAATTGTTTGCAAATTTGTACCACATTCGTTGTTAGATGACCAAAAATATCAGCGGATAAAGTACCTAAGACATCATCAAAACAATAAATTGTTGCCCCCCAAAAAGTGTGTTTTCAGCCTTGGACCTTATTTCCCAGATTCGTCTCCCTGCGATTATTTTATATTCCCAAAATTAAAGTTTCGATTGAAAGGACCCTTTTTGAACAATTCTGATGACACCCAACGGGTCGTAATATCACAGAAGAACTACACAGGTCGTTCCAGTGTTTGTTAGATCGTGCCACTTGCTGTATAAATGCACAACCGGCTTACTTTGAATAAAATACAGGTTTTATCTTCAACTGTGGATTATTCTTATTTTTTATAGAATTAGTCATATTCCTAATTGTCAGACCTTTGTAGGAAGGGGAGAGAACGGAATCAAATAGCTGAAGAGTTAGTTACAGGCAACAGTCAATAAGGTGATCGACTGTTGTACAGAGATGAGTGCTGTAATCAACCCAGAAAAGACAACCGTCCTGCGATGTTCTTTGGACAACAGGACTGTTAGAGCTGATGTTTCCAGACTCAAAATATATGGCAGGGACGTCAAAAGAGACAGCAGACTTCGGTACCTGGGAATCACCTTTGACAGAAGTTTGTCTTTTAGGGATCATATAGAGGGAGTTCTGACAAGGGCTCAAAAAGGTCTAAATGCACTAAAGATGATGGCAGCGATGGACATGGAGCAGAGAATGCTGTTCACACTTTACCAGCACTTAATCATCTCAGTGATTGATTATGGATCGGGGTTACTCACTGTCTCGAAGAGTCAGCTAGAGAAACTAGAGTGCAGACAGAATGAAGCTATGCGGCTGCTTTGCAGTTGTTCAAGAGACACCAAGACTGTGTGCATGCCATAGATCCTTGCATTGCCAACTATTGCAGATAGGCTAAAGGTGCTGAAGGCTAAGTCATTCCTCAGAGTAGCTGCAGACAGGGAACGCTCTCTTTATGAAGCTTTGTCTGCAGGCAAGGGTAAGAAGCTGAAAAGGGGAAAATTGTGGATGGCTCAAGCAGAAGACACAATAAGACAAGTACGCATGCTGGATAACATTGGGCGGGAAGAGGAGTGGGTCAAAGTATCAGCGGAAAAGTCTGACCTGTGTAGGGTTAAGATCACATTGAGCCGTGTGGCAGAGAGTGGCCAGCAGGTGCTACGGAGGTTGAAGTCCAACAGTTGATTCGCGACAACTCACGCACATGTGATCTGATTATCTATACAGATGGTTCGGTGCTGTAGAGGAAAGAGAAGTGCCTGAGGGTTGATAGCGAAAGCCAATGGAAAATCTTTAGTGCAAGACAGCCTAGCATATGACACCACAACATCTAGCATAGAAATGGAAGGTGGAGGCGGTAATTGCAGCTCCCTGGTGGCTAGAAAACAATATGCATACACATTTTGTAATTGTAACAGACTCTGAAAGCATGCTGAAAAGGGTTAAGACCGGGTAGCCCTAAGCAGAGTGGCAAGCTTCACTGGAAGGGTAGTGAGCATACTTTAGATCTTTTCTCCAGGCTATGCCGGCGTGGTGGGTAATGAACAGGACAGACATATTGGCTGGATCTGCACCACTGGATGGTGAATTGATCTGTGACAAGGCAAATGTGGTCAAGGCACTCTGGGAACAAGCAACGGAATCGGTAGAAAAAAAAAATTATTATGGCCTGAAGAGAATTAGGCACCTGGGTGTAACCACAGGATCTGGCTGGCTGACTAAACTCAGAGGAAAGGCAAGATGGATATTTAACCAGATTGTGACCGGTACCATTATTATTGGAACTCTGCGCTGGCTGCTGAAGATGAGGACGGAGCATGAATGAGAATGCCAAGAGTGCTGTGATATCAATTCTTGACTCAACTCAAGCTCTAATGCAATATACTCATTTTGCTAATTGGTTGGGATTAACTGGTCCTTGAAGCCAAAGCTACTGGATGTTTTGATGTTTAGTGAAGTCATGGTCTTCTGTTTTTTTTTCTCCAATATTGCTCATATTTCTCTTTCATTTTATTTTAATTTCCATGAAACGTGACCGCTGGAGATAGCACCGGGCCCATCGCCTTCAAAGAGTTCTACTCGTTGAGACTGGTGATCATCACTTCTCTATGGCTTGGAGTAAGGGCTCTGAAGGATAAGATAATGGCTATTGCACAAACACACAGGACACAGACATAGTATAGTGACATAAATAATAATAATAATAATAATAAAAAATAATAATAAAATAATAATAATAATAATAATAATAATAATAATAATAATAATAAAAACAATAATAAGAAGAAGCAGAAGCAGGAGAATAAGAAGATGAAGGAGAAGACAAAGTAATAAGGATGCTGACAACTAAAGAAGATTATGATCAGCATAAAATGAAAAAGAACAAAGATATTGTTTCCTGACATAATCTGCCGTACTGACTGCTATCATGGGTGGACATTTTCACTACAATTCCAACTAAAAGAGCAAAAAACAAAAACCCCACTAGATTTGATATAGAAAGGTAAAACGCGATACGGACATGTTTCGGCGCTTGCTGGCTGGACTGAAATGTCTTGGGTAACATTACGTAAAGTAATTGTTACTGCCAGGTCAACCCACCCTAAACTAGGTCACCTACAATCTCCAGGAAAGTGATTAAGACGGGCAGAGGGATCAACTTGTTTTCCCGCTGAGTGACGACGATTGGTTGATACAAAAATATAGAAACAAAAAACTTAATGGAAAGTGAAAGAGACAAGCGTGATGTGCGCAATGTTACCTGTCGAGTGATGATTTTTTTAAAAACAAAAATGAGAATGGCTCCATAATAACTATGAACTAAAGTTAGGTGCCTATCCTTTTACATGTATTTACAGAGCCAACACCAGATTCTGTTATCCCTTTGGTCATACTTGACACTTTTTAATTCAGTAGTTTGCAGACGGCTGTCGATATCAATATTGAAATCAACGCAAGACGGTCTTCTGCCAAAAAGCAGCTGAAATCGAATCAGGTCCCTCGGAATTGCAATGCGCATTCGCAACGCCTGCGCCTCATACGCCGATAACGATGAACTAATGGCGTGGGGTGTGGGTGGAGGAGGGGGGTCTTTAATACACTTCTTTCGATAATTAAACAAGTATTATACGACAGCAGCCTTTCTGCTACTAGTAATATTCAAGATTTACCAAACGGATTACCAGTCTTCTCCAAATAATTCCTTCAAACTTCTGCTAGTTGAAATGCCAATATTGAACCTACTAGGGAAATCAACCGACTGTCTATTTAGAGCAAACACAGCCGCGAGCGAGACGGTGGAAGATTTCAGCAGACAATTGTCACAGAGATTACGTTTCGGTGCTGTTAATGATCAGTGAATTGAAGTGCAACGTGAAAATGGTATAAATATTTCTGTATGAGGTAATGCAGAGCAATATGTCTGCTTTTGTTACATCAGAAAAATCAATTGCCAATTGTATCACTTATATCTATTGTCACTTGCCTTGCAGAGACAGCGATTCGCATTAAATTCACAACAGTAACATGAATTTTTGTCTCTTAGAAGTAGAGATCTGAGGTTGATCCAGGCTCATAAAACGGCTGTCCGGAAGAAAACAAGTCATGTAATACAAACAATAAACATTTAACATAACACCATAGTAATACAGTAACCTTGAAAGTAAGTTTATTGGAATTCAACAATGCCCTCGGCGTATCTTCTACTGCTTAAAACAAAATGTGAGATCTTTTTTGGAAAAGCTATCACGCCATAAATTGTGTCGTCGTCGTTTCTTTGTCCTCATCGATGATCTGAATTTTCTTTCTTTTGAAGCCTGTAAAAAAAGGGTGCTTTTTTAATAATCCTACCCCAATCATAGAAAATCTACAGGTCGTGGGACAGTCTAATATTTCAGTGGGTGGTAAATAGGCTGCACGCGGTCGTGAGACCTAGGCTGCACTCTCTCGTGAGACATAGGTGGGTTAGGGTTATGGCTAGTTCTAGATATTTTGGGGTCGAAAACATCAGAAAGCCGGGAAATCCAGTCTTACCACCATCTAATATGTTGGACTGTACTGTGACGTTATCTGGGGGTAGGATATTAAAAACCAACCCAAAAAATTTGTAGCGTGCTAAATCTGGACGTGAAGAGGTGGTGGGCATTTTTTTTTTTTTTTATTATTTCCTGACCGACTCAGAAAATTCATGTAGTGCACACTTAAATAATTGTTTGGCCCGGAGATGGGTATACGCGATTGACATCTTTCCCATAACACAGTTGATAGGGTCTTGAATTTGCAGCAGACATACCTCGCCTTCTTCAGGCATGGAAAATCCCACGACTTCCAGTGGATCATAGCTGGATCGTTTCTAGATCATAGCCGTAAGAAAACTTTTCATCTCCAGAAATCTGCTTCCTTGGCAGCGGTTTCCAGCAAATCATTAGCAGTTGTAGCACGACGTTCCCCCTGTGTTGGCTGCATAATCTAAGGAAGAATATTGTTACAGCATAAAGAATTCCTGGGACACAATTTGTGTGTGTGAATACGCAGATCATTTTCTAGTTCTTGCAGTACCATCCTTTTTGAAAGCAATTACTAAAGATGAAACACTATTCGGTGTTCTATTTGTTTTAGTCTTTCAGAAATGGAACAGCAATCAACAGATTCTCAATATCTTTGAAGCGTTTGTACCACGCATTTCTTTGTGAAGCACTCGTTGCATCATGGAAACAAAAATTGCTTTTTAAAAAATCTAATTAGTTTCCGCTAAAAAATGTTGAAGAGTAATGCAAAGTTTGATGTACATGTTTTACTCTATTTGTACAGCCGTTGAGAATGTTTGGTGAGTACGTTCATATATTCTTTAATGTATTCACATTCTAAACGCAGTCGTTGTTTATGTATACGTTATGAGAAGTAGGTCGGTATCGTGCAAACCGTTCTCTTTCATATTAACTGTATTTTGTTTTTTCTGGACCGCCCTCCGAAGTCATAGTCTAGAATGTGTGATAGTTCAGCGGGATCCAGTTAGCATTTAACATCTCAGTAGCAGGTGAAATGAGCTTTCAAAACAGGATGTTATTTGGCTGAGAATGCCTTGGAGCAAGAGTGGGCAAAATTTTTAGTCCGGGTGCCAATGTCAGAATTACTCGGTCTGCTTCTATCTGAGTTATATAAATATCAAATTCTGGTTATTGCTGATTAGGTTATCGCTTTTTTAATTGCTGTTTTTGTGTTGTCAGTTGCCATATTATTTAGTAAATTTCCTCGGTGCCCCAGTTTTTGCCAGTTGGCCATAGTTTGCCCACCACTGCCTTAGAGCAGTCACGTCACGCATGCGTCCTGAATGCGGCTGCTTGTGAAATATTATCCTTGGAAAGGCATGTCCTATCTTCTAAAGCATGAATACTCATCTCCCATCACTATGAATACAGTACATACTTAAAACATACATATGTTCGTAAACACTTGCTCTGTTATTATGAATATCCCTATTTCCCAGACCTTTTAATTCAAGACTTACCCAGAAGACCAGTAAATAAACCATTTTACTCCAATGCCGGATCGTGAATGTGACGCTAGAATCATATTTGTCCTTTCTCCAATACAAATATCAGCACACAGTAAGTGACGTGGTCAAGATCCGCCTTCCACCTGTACTTCCCAGAAATGTATCTGGTACACATTTGGGCTGGGTCGACTTAGGGCTAATTCCGGATTTAAAAAAAAAAAAAACCGGCCTCGACTCGATTTAAAAAAAATTCGGGTTAACAGGCCAACGTGTCTTTCTGCATCTGTGGTAGAATATAAACGTGTGAACGCCGTTCTTTTGCTCTGGCTGTAACCATATGCTGTGTAACGTGCTGTCATATTTAATGCATAAGTGTAAGTAAATCACCATGCTCCTGGGGAAATGGTGTTGGTGTAGGTGGCTCAAGAATCTGGTTGACACTCACGGAAATTCCAGTCTTCAGGCATCAAAACATCAGATTTCATTGCAAAACAGTTTTCAAAAGGGGTAAAAAACATTATTGTTAATTAAAATTGTTTGCATCATTTCAAAATATTCTTCAATATAAAACTTTAAATATATATGTTTAACTAGCTGCACCCGGCCACGCGTTGCTGTGGCCCAGAATGGTGAAATGGAGAGGAAAGAAAATAGCTCTCAGCTAACAGTGTCTGTCATACCCCCCCCCCCTCTTCCCTCGATCGAGTCATATCTCCCTTTCCAAAGGATTTAAAAATCATCACGTGACGAAGTCATATCTCCCTCTACGAAGGACAGAACAATTATCCATGGCGAAATTATTAAAATTGAAAAGTTAAGAAATGAGAACTTTAAAAAAATATTTTAAGCTCTCTCAGCTAACTTGTCTGGCATAGCTCCCCCCCCCCCCCCCTTTTCTTCCAAAAATCATATCTCGCACTCTCCCAAGGATTGAAAAAACATCACCTGGCGAAATTAGTAAAATAGAAATAATTAAGAATGAGAACATTAAAATAATATTTTAAGCTCTCTCAGCTAACTGTGTCTGGCATAACCACCCCCCCCCCTTCCACCCCTTCCTCCAACAATCATATCTCCCTCTCCAAAGGATTTAAAAATCATCTGACGAAGTCATATCTCCCTCTACGAAGGACAGAACAATTATCCATGGCGAAATTATTAAAATTGAAATAGTTAAGAAATGAGAACTTTAAACAAATATTTTAAGCTCTTTCAGCCAACTTGTCTGGCATAGCCCCCCCCCCCCCCACCCCCACCCCTCCAAAAATCATATCTCGCACTCTCCCAAGGATTGAAAAAAAAATCACCTGGCGAAATTAGTAAAATAGAAATAGTTAAGAATGAGAACATTAAAATAATATTTTAAGCTCTCTCAGCTAACTGTGTCTGGCATAACCCCACCCCTCCCCTTCCCTGCTTCCCCAATCATGTCATCCTCTCCGAAGGATGGGAAAGTCACCATGTAATGAAATATTATAACTAAATTGAGCTTGGCATCCGTGTCCACCCAGACTTAAATAGGTAGCATTAACTTGTACTGAGAAGTAAATATGGCCAGTGTAACAACTACCACGTCACCCATCCATTACTAGTACTGCTGCAACCACTACCACCACCAACATCAAAACAACAACAAAAATTGTCACTACAGTCTGTGTAGGTCGGTGTAGAAAAGAGGAGTTAGCGCCCCATACTGTCGCCACGGACTATTTAGTTTAATGTTGCCCCCGACATAGAAAAAAAAAACTTCATCACGAAACCAGTGATGGAACCCACAGTAAAAAGTACACAATACTCACGAATAGCGGAGAAAAATACCTACACCCGTCATCTCTCCCTCTCCGAAGGAACGATTTTTAACTGACCGTGGCATCCGTGTTCACCCAAACTAAACTCGACTGTAAGCCGTCTTAGTTAACAGTTTCGTCACCGCCGAATAGTTTTTGATCGAAAAGCGTCGCGGGGAGGCTAACTGGGACTTAACTGAAATAGGATGTCTTTGGGCGAAAGGCGCATTTATCGCAGTCTAGCTGTAACCCACAACACAACGTGTCAACCACCCTTTTAAGGCAAGAGGAAGAACAATTATTACACAGCAGGGAATCGAACACCGGTCACCCGCGTGAAGGATGGAATACTTACAACTATACTACCGAAGACTGAAGAGTTTAGGTCAGATATCGCAGCCTAGCTGTAAAACGACAACACAACGTGCCAATCGCCATCTCGAGGGTGAACAAAGATTACCCGTGACATGACCATTAAGCATCACGTCGCCGCTGTCGCAGACTAGCTTTAAAACCTAAAACTGAAAAAGGCGTAGATATCGCAGCCTAGCCATAAACCACAACACAACGTGCCAGCCGCCCAGTTAAGGGCTAAACAATGTTATATCACCTATCCGGGAATCGATCGCCGGTCACTCGCATGATAGGCGGAATAGTTATAACTACGCTACCAAACACTCAAGCAGAAAGAGGAAATGAAAGTATATAGTAATGCAAAGTTCAATAAGAGCTCAGCAGTCAAAAAATAGCCAATCAACTAAAAATAAATCCGGGCAGGCAACGAAACAAATAATGAATTGACCGTTGCTGGAGCTACGCCCTTCGTGGTTTGTGCAATTGTCTGACAAAAAGTCACGCTGTGAGTCAAAGGCAACGTTGTGTGAAAATTTGAAAGCAATCGATTCAGTAGTTTCCGAGTTTTTAGTTAACAATCACGGAAAATTAACATTTTTATTAATATAAATAAAACGGTATATATTATTCCCAAACAGTCTTAAAAATACCATACCGAAATACATGTGTAATTTAAATATCTCACGTTTCTATATAATCTTTGAAGATACACCATCAAAATATACAAGTTTCAATATTAGACGTCACAGCAATAAAAACCTTCACAAATACTGGCTGGAAATAAATGTCTGCTTAAACATTAGGCGTCGTCCGTATACAATCTTTAAAAAATCCATTTTAAATGTTTTAATAAAGACTAGATGGTATTTGTATCTAATCTTGAAGCATAGAACGTTGCAATAAATGTTTCATTATGTCTTAGACGTCATCCCTATACAAAATTGCCCGTCAATGTTTTATCTCTCCTTTCACAGGAAATAATCATGCTGGTGTGGATAATGGTGGAGCTGGGACTCCGAGTGTGGTCTGCCGGGTGTCGGTCTCGCTATCAGGGAAAAACCGGCAGAATGAGATTTCTCAGACGACCTCTCTGCATTATAGGTCGGTGCTGACGGGGAATTCCCCCTGGGTTTACAGTTGTGTTACATAAGTGTTTAAATATTTAATTCTAAGCAGACAGTGTGAGACAATCATTCAAACCTGTCTGGTCTTTGTGTCAGAATGTTGTTAGTGGGCTCTGAGCAGCATATTCATGACCCGCTTCAGTAGGCTATGGATAGCAAATATCGCAAAGCACTGAAGCTGGTTGTTACAGTGGTCACGGTAATTACTGTTTATACATAAAAATAAGTAAAAAGTAAACGACCTTTTTCCACATCTTCAAAGCACATAGGGCTTGATCTATATTTTATAGACCGATCGGCACTAGATGGATTTTGTGGTCAACATCACGCCGGCCGTCTTTACTTCCAAGGATTTCACCTGGTACCCATTTAAGGTTAGATCCATCTGGGAGACAAAGCAATTGTGGAAAAATGTCAGGCTTCATCAGGGCCTGAAGCGTCTGTATAGTGTCCAGCAAAACAGCTCACGTGGGTACCGAAAACTTCGGCTTATGGAAGGCCTATGTCCCCTAACACAACGTGTCCAATGTTTCAGCATGTGATTTTGTCGGTAATAGGTTATGAGCGTTGCATGCTTACCATATAAAAGAGTCAGCTGATTAATCTTAGTGCACTTGTATTCATGGCGAGGCGCAGACGCCGTCTGGAGGTGACAGGTTCAATTCCCGGCACGGTAACTATAGCTTTCGATTTTTATGTTGTCTAGTGTGTTCTTCTAGCTTTCTACTTCTTTCTATGAGTGCCGTTCACAATACTTTCTGTTACTTGATTAATTACCATATCAAAGAGTCAGCTGATTAAACTTGAAAGAATACAGAATGGAACAATGCGGGTAATTCTGGGATGCGCAAGAGATACCCCGGTAGTATGTATTCGATACATACATTGACTCCCTACTACAGAAGACAGACTCAAAGATCTGCAAGCAACGTCATATCTTAGAGTAGCTGCGGACAACAAGCTAAGGGTCACAGACTGAAAAAAGAAAAGTCATCGATGGCGCAAGCTGAAGACACAATTGGACATGTGTGTAGACTTAATAAATTTATGCGAGGTGAGGGGTGGGAAAAAGTGTCCGATCAGGTTTCAGACTTGTGAAGGGTTCTAATCACCATGGGACGTGAGTGCAGGGACTGGCCAGCTAGTGCTGCAGAATCAGAAGTTCAACAAATGATTCACGACAATTCCTGCCAAGTGATGTGATTGTAAATACATTTGTCTCTTGTGTTGAGGGTCAGACGAAGTGCATGAAGGTTCATAGCGAAAGAGAATGGACGTCGCTTGGTGCAACAACGCCTGGCATATGAAATCACAAAGTCTAAATTGAGAATGGAGGTGGAGGCAGTCGTTGCCGCCTTCCGCTTGCTTGAGAATCAGCTGTACACACATGCCCTCATTGTAACTGACTCGCAGTGCATGTTGAGAAAGGTGGACACAGGCTTGCTCCGTGCAGAATGGAAAGCATGACTTCAGAGGTCCCGGATATTTAGCTTCTTTAGATATTTGCTTCAGGATATACCAGTGTGTTGGGAAACTAACAGGCAGAAGACTGGCAGGTTCTGCACCACTTGGCGGTAAACTGATGCATGACAAGCTGGATGTTGTGAGGGCCCTTTGAGAGCGAGTGAACAGTGCTGAGGAACAGAAAGATCATTACGGTCTGAGGAGAATGACACAGGGAGAGTTACAATGGGATCTGGCGAAGCTCCACACTCAGGAGAAAGGCGAGACGGATATACAATCAGACAATTACTGGTACCATCTGAATTTTAACTCTTCGTTTGCTGCTGAAGATATGGACAGAACGCTTGTGGGGTGTCCCGAGTGCTGTTTTGTCGATTCTTAATTCAACATTCAACAACAGACAACATGTCGGGGGGGGGGGGGGGGGGAGGGCTGAGCTACCTCTCTCGGTGTTTTCTTGGTGTCTGAACCTCCGATTAACTAATTTAATTGTTTGTTTTCTGTGGCCTTTGTCTGGGCCTTTGTATCTGTCTTTCCACTTTAAACGAAGCACACATTCACAAAAACTGTGTTGAGATTATTGTGATTTGGTCTGTGCGCATAGTATTGTACAGGGTGATTTAACTAGCCCCACGGCAACCATCATTTGTTACCTCTTACGACATGCACAGTAGGTTACTTTGTTACTGGTAGCTACATGAGTCACCATAACATATATGCAATCTAAAAACTTTTAAGTTTTGCCTTTCATAAAAATCAGACATTACTGTTATTTACAATGTATTTGTTAGCTCTTGAGTTTGTTCCGTAATTCGTGTCGTCTGTATTTACGTTTACAGACATCATCTTGTCGTTGGCTAGTATATGCACTTTGGCTGCGGGATCCACACAAGACCAGTTCCCACAAACGGTTCTCAGCGGGTTGCGCTTCTTTCAGATCCTCCGGGTCGTTCGTCTGGACAGAAAGGGGGGCACCTGGAAACTGCTGGGCTCCGTTGTTTGGGCCCACAGACAGGTTAGTATTCAATATAGATACCTTTTTCACCTGTCCGTGTTTTCGGATATTTGTGTTATTGTATGCTTAATACAGGAATGCGAATCAAGGACCGCGATACACATATAAATTCGTGGATTGGTGAATGGAAGGATGGAACTCACGAACGGATAGATAGACAAACAAGGTAGTCAGGCTCTCAGGAATGTGGTTAAGTAGATTAATATCAGTTTGCCTGTATGCGAATGTGTATTGTTTCAACATCATTAACTTCCCGACTGTCTGCCCAATGTTCAGGAACTAGTGACCACGCTGTACATCGGCCTGCTGGGTCTTGTGTTCTCCTCCTACTTTGTCTACCTGGCCGAGAAGGATGAGCCGCGACACGACAACGGGCCTTTGCCACAGCTCAACAACTCCAGCCTCAAACCTAAATTTAGCAACTTTGCTGACGCCATCTGGTGGGGAGTGGTGAGTGGGCCATGTGTTGTTGTTACAACTTGTTGCTTGTGTTCCATAGTTACTCTTATTTGGCGTCACGCAACTGTAACTATACTGGATTAGAGTGTCATCTTTGTAAATGCATTTCCAATCATAAAGAACACAGGTTTTTTTTTTTTTTTTTTTCAATTGTTCGAAATTCAAATGAAGATCTGACATTTTTTTTTTTTTAAATCGATGTCTAATGACAATAAAATTACAGAAGAAGAAAAAGGAATCAATTTTTAAAAAAGGAGACACACCCCCCCCCCCCCCCCCCCCACACACACACACACACACACACAATGAAGAAGAAGAAGCACTTAAACAAGTATGTTTCACAAAAACTAGTCCACAGTGTAACCAATCATTCCTGACAGTGAAGATTAACAAATCACACCTCTTATAACATATACACACATTATCTATCTATCTATCTATCTATCTATCTATCTATCTATCTATCTATCTATCTATCTATCTATCTATCTATCTATCTATCTATCTATCTATCTATCTATCTATCTATCTATCTATCTATCTATCTATCTATCTATCTATCTATCTATCTATCTATCTATCTATCTATCTATCTATCTATCTATCTATCTATCTATCTATCTATCTATCTATCTATCTATCTATCTATCTATCTATCTATCTATCTATCTATCTATCTATCTATCTATCTATCTATCTATCTATCTATCTATCTATCTATCTATCTATCTATCTATCTATCTATCTATCTATCTATCTATCTATCTATCTATCTATCTATCTATCTATCTATCTATCTATCTATCTATCTGTCTATCTGTCTATCTATCTATCTATCTATCTATCTATCTATCTATCTGTCTATCTATCTATCTATCTATCTATCTATCTATCTATCTATCTATCTATCTATCTATCTATCTATCTATCTGTCCGTCCGTCTATCTATCTATCCGTCCGTCTATCCGTCCGTCCGTCCGTCCGTCCTATCTGTCTATCTGTCTATCTATCTATCTGTCTGTCTATCTGTCTATCTATCTGTCTGTCTGTCTGTCTGTCTGTCTGTCTGTCTGTCTGTCTGTCTGTCTGTCTGTCTGTCTGTCTGTCTGTCTGTCTGTCTGTCTGTCTGTCTGGCTAGCTAGCTAGCTAGATAGATAGCTAGCTTGTATTCTCTGGGGCGAATGTGAAGGTAACTGCACACAGAAGAGAGTTTTGCAATGACTCAAACCACTGTCTGCATAACCAGCCTTCATTGACCCACCGGATCATGCTCAAACAGTCACTCAGCAAACAAACGCGGGAATAGTCACGTGATTTAAGCCACATGAAAGCTCGTGTCACCGTCATCACCCACATGGTTATGCTGCTGGTGGTCACGGTGAAGGCAGCGCTGCTTTCTGAAACTGTTCTGCCTGAAGAGTGAGCTGTAAATGCTCATGCCCTAAGCCACAAGCCATAGTGCCGCTCTTGAATATTCTATAGATACTTCCTAACAAACAATTACAAACTAGTGACCATGATTAAAATGGGTGTTCTGGAAATAAATAGAAGTGTCTGACATTTTATTTTCCGGACATAATTGTATGACTAACACAATATACTGTGTTAGATGTATCACATTTTTGTTATACATGTGTTGACAGGTCACTCTTTGCACTGTAGGATATGGTGACGTTGTTCCGGCCACTTGGGGTGGCAAGGTCATAGCCTCTTTCTCGGCTATTCTGGGAATCTCATTCTTTGCTTTACCAGCGGTAAGTAAAAACTGGTTCATTAGGACAACCATATTCTAGTCGACAATAAATCGCTTGTAACACTTGTTAGCCTATGAAAAGATCAAAGACAACGCTTTGGATTGTAACAGACAGGAAACATTCTTGACCTGACATTCGAAACTCGATGGAAAAAAATGGATGTTAGTGATGAGTAAGTCACAACCACGGAATGGAGTAAGAAAAGCGTAAAATGTACCAGTGTGTAGATGCATGTTGTTATGGCGATTGAAGAAGGTTTGGTTGTAATCTGGACGTCTCCTCCAATGGAAGGCTTCAGTTGCAAGTTTCAACCTGGTACAGACCAGTCTCCATAGAGCATTCGTGGACTGGTTTACGGTAAAAGTTTCTTTCGGATAGATTTTCACAGAGATAAAAAAATGATTATGAAATAATGTTCCTTTACTTAAGGACGGCAACTTTTAAGAGAAAGAGAGAGGGAGGGAGAGAAAGAGAGGGGAGAGAGAGAGAGAGAGAGAGAGAGAGAGAGAGAGAGAGAGAGAGAGAGAGAGAGAGAGAATAGGAAATGAAAGTGTACCTGAGAAAAGGGGTGACATAGGCAGAGAAACGGAAACAGCGATTGGCGTTTTTGTGTTGTGTTTGCAGCCATGTTGTGATAGCTTTGTCATTCTGTTCAACACATTCAGCTCAACACATCCAGTTTTCCCGAATTCCTAATGAGTCACCTTTGAAGACATGTTTGTTAAGGAGCAGTGGGTCTATTCCATTTGCTACCAAAATTAGGACTCTGAAACCTGCATGGAGAAAACTTTTTTGTTCTTAGTAGTACAAGGGCAGTAACTGTGTCAGTAACATGCTTCATCAAGAATATACAGAAATTACCACCCTTAATGTGTATTCTTTCTCATTTCGTTCACTTTATTTACAGAACCATTAGCATAGGCTTCTGCTATTCCTGCATGTTTCAGTAAAGTTTCAATAGCTAGGGATGTTTCGTCAAACTGTTTCCCGTTTTTCACAAATGCTCCGCCAACATTTCTCATTATACATCACCTATTCATTCTTACTTCCTTTTCAGGATGAAATTTTTTGTTATTTGAAGCCCCACCCTGGCTTTTTCCAGGGGCCGCAATATAGGCAGGCCATAAATATGGCTAATCCTCTGAACGCGGTTTCTGGGACCTCTCAATGGTGATCCTCATCCACATGGTGGCACATTGTGTCATCGGTGTGTTATTGTGTCTGGTCGGGTAGAAAGTCACTATCTCTCACTCAGGTGTGATGTCCTAGTGGGGTAGGCAGAATAGCCAATAAAAATCTCTGAACGCGGTTTCTAGGACCTCTCAATGGTATACATCAACCAAGTCGTCTCCTCGTGGGATCCTATGATTTTGTTATTTGAAACCCCTCCCTGTCTTCTGCCGGAGGCCTTGAATTTAGCCGGGCCCTAAATATGGCCTAGCCATAGAAATGGCCTAACGGCTGAAAGGGGTTCTGGGACCTTTCAATGGGTGATCCTCATCTGCATGGTGGCACTTTGTATCATTAAGTGTTTATCGCTTGTATGATATCCTGGTGGGATACAACTACCAACCAACCAACCAACCAACCACAACATACTTATTCGTTTGTACTATTCGTCCGCTTGTGGGATGCAATATTTTATTATTTTGAAGCCCCACTTCGGCTTGTGCCGGGGGCCCTAAATATAGTCGAGCTTTAAATGTAGACTAACGGCTGAACTGGGTTTCTGGGACCTCTTCACGGGTGATCCTCACCCTTATGGTAGCACTTTGTGTCAACGGGTGTTTATCGCTTGTGTGATGTGGTGGTGGGGTACAAATTACCTACCTATAATTATTCCTTGTTTTCATAACCAATGTTGTCCCCATGTGGGAGCACATTTTCGTTATTTTGAGCCTGACGATGAATGCGGTTTCTGGGACCTTTCCACAAGTGGCACTTGGAGTCACAATGTGTTTATCGCTTAGTGTGATGTCCTGGTGGGGTACAACTTACTTACTTACGAAATAAGTGTGGACTTGAGTCACATTTCGGATGCTAGACGAACAAAAAGAGATCATAAATACACTTTTCGCCCTTGAAAATCACAATACATAATAGATTCTGAGGCAGTCTGCTTATTGATTAGTTATATAGTCTGACTTAGCTATGTCTGATACTGTGTTGTAATATGTTCATTTACTTTACCGCACTAGTTAATCAAACATACGGTGCTAGACATATTTTATAGTCGAAAATGCACTCGACGGGGCCAACATCACATCGGTCGCCTTTACTCCCTAGGATATTTCCTAGTATCTCTTTAAGCACAGTCGTCGTGTCAGCCCTAGACATATAATACAACAGCCCTGGAGATATTTTATTTGGAGGTACTATTTATAAATAGTTATCGCCCTCTAATCGCCCATAGCTGGGATAAAATCCATCACTCAAGAATTACAGAGCGCCTTCGCAACAGTTGAGCCAGAGACGCCGACATTTTTTTTTTTTTAACTTTTTATAAATGATTATTGTCATCAAGTGACCTGCTCCTAATCCTAATTATGGTTCGCCATCTTACACGATAAAAGGAACCACATATCTGGTCCTTGCTGTTGTCTCGCCTTAACCGTATAGCCTATTCATGGAGGTATTTGTTCTCCTGTTGCTTTCTCCATCTATCTTACCGGTAATGTTCAAGGTGTTTATGTCACAGAACAGTAATACGATATAATGTGTTTGCAGGGCATCCTTGGCTCAGGTTTTGCACTGAAAGTCCAGCAGCAGCAGCGACAGAAGCATCTCAATCGTCGACGTGTTCCTGCAGCCAACCTGATCCAGAGCTTGTGGAGATGCTATGCTGCAGACGAGCACTCCATGTCAACTGCCACATGGAAGCGTCACCTCATTCCCTGCCCAAGTCCTACCTCGTGAGTACACAGGTGCACTCCCATCACCGGAGACAGATTCACAATTGCAAAAAACAGATTGTTGTAGTTAAAAACAAAGAAAAAGCTATTTGTAGATACTGAAAGGAACTGCAAAACATGAACAGATTTCTACAATAGAGATAAGATTGATAAATGCAGAGAGAGGTCAGTATCTTCGGGCAATTACTTATAGCTCCAAAGGAAGACTGTGATTGCTGCTGACATAGAATCTCATAACTATATAAAGACATGTTGATGGCTGCTGAAAGTGAGTACATGCCTTTCTCGCTATGGCCACATAATGAGTTAGAGGGCATTGGACTATCATACATGGTCTAAATGCAGAAGCCATGGTTTTGTTAACTAGCAACTGTAATTTTGCAGAAAGGAAGTCTATTTAAGATAAGATAACAAGTAGTCTATTGTTTGCAAACCAAATACGAAGAAACTTGAGTATGACTACCAAAATGTATGGTTCCATGGCAGACCTTTAGGGGAGAAAAAGAGTCTGGCAGTCTTGTCCAGTTTTGGACCACTGAGATAAACACTGTGAAAACATTAAGGTATAACATTATTAAAGCTACGAAACACAAATAGTGGCTACATATGTCTTTGATAGTAACGGCTTTCAATGTACCGACATTAATTAAAACATTTGTGTTATTATTATGAAAGCTTGCTGATCTGGTGCAATTTTTATCACAGAGGGGATGTGGCGATGCTTTGTGGCTAAACGGTCGTCCATTAAATCATCCTCTGTTTATCGTGGTTTGTTTGCACGGGATGGGATTCGTAGTGCCATTATTACTGAGATCTCTGGAGATGGTCCATGGAACTACTGAAACCGCACTTTGTGCAACCTCCCCAGTAGACGGTTGCCGAGCAAAATGAATCCCTATGGCATAAATGCTGGTGCAAGGAAATCATCCCCTTGATATTTACCTTTGCCACTTTTCTTGCAGAGAACGAACATTCAAGAACAACACTTCCTTTGTGAGCCGTTTTTCCACGAGACGACGTGACCGCAGCAGTATGGCAGGCAGTCTCACCAGCAGAGACGGGATCGGATCCCAAGCCCAGTCACCCATGTCTAATCGGCAGGGCTCTAGGAGAGCTGCTATCTCCACCAGCGAGGAGGAGGTGCCAAACGTCCTTGACAGGTGAGCCTGTGTCTTGGGTGGGTTACAACTGAAGTGAATTAACCTTGACTTATAACAATTCTCGAATTGATACTGTGTTTGTTTTATAGGTTAATGTTTTTTGTCCATGTTGTGTTTAATTATTTAATAATTTACACTCTTCATTTGTATGCAATCACTGGTTTTATTGTATTTTATTTACTTTTTGAGTTACTTATTTGTTTGAACTATTTTTTAATTCATTCATTTGTGTTTTTATTTGTTAAATTCATGCATTTTGTTTTAAGTTACTCATTTTTTTTTTTTTTTGTTTTTTTTTTGTTCATCGTCACTATTTATTTATATATTCCATTTTCTTTGGAATTATTGTTCCTTCCCTTTACAAGATTACTAAAACTGAGGGGCACACAAAAGTGGGTGATTGCAGTCAAGATGAAATCATGAAGTATTTAATAGAACACAAACTAGGACAGACAAACTCAAGAACGGAAAGGTTCTATAGCAGTAAATAAGAGATATCGCTTTCGCCTTGGTTGAAAAAACTATCAAAATCGAGGGCGACAGTTTTAGGAGCCTCACTGTGAATATCCATGAGATATGCTTACATCTTACCAGTACACACGGGCATATAATAGGGAAACTGATACACGCCCTTCTATTATCATTGTATTGATATTCACATTAAGGTCCTTTTATTAGTTATATACACCTCCCTTTCAATAACTATGTCTATCAAAATGAAAGCTGTATTTCATTTACTGCTATAAAATCCTGTTCTGATGATCAAACCCATAACAGTTTCCTTCGATTTTTGCATACTCAGGCAAACCGCAAAGGCAAATGTCAAAAATCCCGAAACTAGGATAAAACATAGTAATAGTATGGCGTTAAAATAAGAAGATACAGAAATAGTAAAGAGAATACTCTTTACATGTTTATAGACGTGAACTATTTTATCAAAAGCACTAGCCGGAGCTGTTGTTATCTGAATGTCAGCATGACCAGGCTGGATTAGTCATCACAAAACAAGTTAAAGATGTCACACAAACAGATAATCGTATCAATGTCTGGAACAAAAGGCATCCCCACATGAACTAGGTCAGCATCGGAGATTAAATGGTGATTGTTTATGACCACGGCCTTCTCTATTTATAGGCATAACAGGTCAACGGGGATTCCCGTTCTTGTGCAAGAATTGAGTCCCTCTGGATCCACAGTTTTTATCGAGGAGATGTATACACAAATTAAACTACAGTTTCGTTAATTTTCGACATATTTTATAGAACTATATGTCATTTTTAAGGTAAATAAGTGTGCCAATTAAATATAACAATAAAGGCTCTTACAGACAAACAAAAATGCTTTTGCTACAGTCAACATAAACATAAACATCAATACCGTTTCGATATAAACTAAAAGTTGTTCCAGCAAAAGTAAAGAAATATCAGTGCTAACTCTTTGATTCTGAGAGGGTATTGTTGCATGAGAAGAGCGGGAGGGGGAGGGGTGACATTTGTACTTTATCAAATTTACCGCATAAAAATACTGCTATGAAACATACACATGTCACACATAACATAAATATAAATGAATTGATGGTTATTATTATTTTTAGTAGACTACTACAACATATAATTATACTGTTATTTAATAATTAGTAAACGAGCAGAATCAGTATGAAATTGATATGTGCAATACTTGTTTCACCCAGAGTAGTTTTCTTAACAGTACTTATAGCACTACTAAATATGTATCCTCAAGGTACAAACAGCACAAACAAATTTGTCCAGTTTCATCTTGTTGGATGAAATCAATTTCTCATCATTGCAAATTTTTTGTAACTGTTTAAAAGTACATCACACATATTTCTTATTACTGCATGCAACAACGCGTATAAGTATGATGAATGGTATATTATTTTAAAGTTAATTAAAGCAAATTGAAAAAGACCATATAACTGCAAATTTATGAGCAACATACACATAACAAACACAAAAATCCCCATATAGATACCGGATCTCGTTGTTCAAAACTGTCTAAAACAAGACTAAAGCCCAGAATAAGATGAACAGCCAGAAGTTTCTGCCAGAGTTTACAGCCAGTGTTTGCCAAGCAAAAGCCAATTTACAAAAATTAACATCAGACCGTACAACTGCAAATATGCATAAGAAGTTGATGAACAACCAGAAGTTTCCTCAAGAGTTTACAGCCAGTGTTCGCGAAGCAAAGCAAAAACCAGTTTACACAAATTAACACAGACCGTACAACTGCAAGTATGCATAAGAAGTGGATGAACAGCCAGAAGTTTCCACAAGAGTTTACAGCCAGTGTTCGCGAAGCAAAGCAAAAGCCAGTTTACACAAATTAACACAGACTGTACAACTGCAAAAATGCATAAGAAGTGGATGAACAACCAGAAGTTTCCGCAAGACTTTAAAGCCAGTGATCGCGAAGCAAAGCAAAAGCCAGTTTTCAAAAATTAACACAGACTGTACAACTGCAAATATGCATAAGAAGTGGATGAACAACCAAATTTTCCAGAGTTTTTTTGTTTGCGAAAAAGAAAAAATTAACACACAGACAAACCGTACAACTGCAAATATGCATAAGAAGTGGGTGAACAACCAGATATTTCCGCAAGAGTTTACAGCCAGTATTCGCGAAGCAAAGTAAAAGCCATATTTTTTTTACAAAAATTAACACAGACCGTACAACTGCAAATATGCATAAGAAGTGGATTAACAACCAAAAGTTTCCGCAAGAGTTTACAGCCAGTGTTCGGGAAGCATAAGTCAAATGGTTAAGGATTAATATTATTAGTGTACTGCTACAACATAAAGTTATACTGTTAGTCAACAATTAGTAAAGAGGCAAAGAGGGACTTGCTGTGAGAGGTTAGTAAATTAAATATTATTTTCGTCCACTTACCTAGAGCTCCGAAATATCTTGACACCATTTATCCACAGTGTGGTTGCACCATTTATGCACAGTCAATATGAAAACAATAGTTTTCTTCCAACACCAGATAGTTTGCACCTGACAACTGTCAATATTCTCCAGATATGGCTTCTAAATTACCTGTTTGTATTTTCCCTAAAAGTAACATTTCTACGTTTAAAGTAGAAAAGTAATAAACAGCCAGTTTCAGTTCCCCAAAATCCGAACTACTGACTAAAACAGTGATACACGCATCACAACACGACTGTCTCCCGTAAATTAAAATTAAAATTGCTGTAATCTAACAACAAAGAATGAAAATCTCGTATCTCCACTTTACAATAGCCACTTGTCGATTTGTAATACGAATACAATCAGAAAACAGAAGTTTGTAAGCATATTATATTGTCACACAATGCAACATGGAAACGCTTCAAGTAACCTATTTTCGAGGGGACTCAGACAAAATGTGTCGTGATTCAGTTGTTATGCATTATTAGAGAAGGCATTGTTTATGACATTGGCATTTTTGTTGATAAAATTTTTTTAACTTTACAAATTTATGTTTTTTTTAATTTTAATTTTTTATTTTTATTACCTCATAATTTGTATACACATTTTCCCTCATGCATTTATTCTTTAATTAATATATATATATATATATATATATATATATATATATATATATCTATATATATATATATATATATATATATATATATATATATGGCGTCCTTGGCTTAGGCGTTGCTAGTCAGAGTTGTAATTCCAACATACCGCTATATGGTCTGGAGTGTTGCAGGTTGACCTAGCCTAAAATGGGTACTGGGATGGCTGTCCTGGGGAGGCAAAGACGGCCGGTGTAATGCTGACCACATTACCCACCTAGGGCCGATGGTCTGTAAAAATATGGGCGCTCTTCCCATACACCCGTTAGGCCTAAAAGCGTGAAAAGGGATTTTTACTTTATGTATGTATATATATATAGATAATGGACTATGCCCGGTCTACCATCTGAAATCAGCGTGGACATTAACAAGACCTATTGAACCACATATTAGATTTCAAAGCCAGGAGAATAGATTAAAGGCTAGTTTGTTCCACTTAATGCAATGCTACATTAGGATCACTGCAGCAAGAGCTCTGATTCTACAAATGTGGACAGATGTTTCAATAGCTTCCAATGATCATGAGCCTGGAGCATTAGATTCACAAATACAAGCTTATCATTGAAACTTAAATAGAAAGCAGAACACACTGCATGGCTTACAGTCTCTCCCCGACCCCCTGCCTCCTCGCAACCTTCTCATTTCTTATGTCTTCTTTTTATATGTTTACAAATAGTAACATTCGTTGAAATCAGAATATGGTATCAATGATGGAAGTCTGGTTGTATTAGTAGTATTTCCGTTCCATGTTTCGTTGCGGTTTTTCTTTTTTAAATCAGAATGTATGAAAATATCAGAGATTATTACTACTAGTGTTGTATTAATTTGTTCTTTTGCTTCTAGATAAGTTAGTTTCTTTCCAAGGCAGATAGCTGGTTATTTATTTCTTTAGTTATTTCGTTAGTTACTTTTTATAATCCTAGTTAGTTAATAGGCTTGGTAATTTGTTTGCTAGCTAATAGTTAGCTAACTAATGAGGTAAATACCTTATAAGTTACATAGTTAATAAATTACTAAGTAGTTAGTTATTGTTTTAGTACTTAGTTAGTTTATAACGTAGTTATATAGATAGATAGTCATTTACTCGGCTAGTTAGCTCATTAGTTATCTATGTCGTTTACATAGTGATTGGCTATTCAATAATTTGTTATTTATGTAGCTAGATAGTCACATGTACATACAACCGGGCAGTTCACTGGCTGTGTAGACAGACAATTAATTTACTGATAAAGTAATAGAATTGGTAAGTGATTGCATTGTTGAGGTTAATAAGTGAGAGACTAATTAATTGTGTGAAAGTCTGAGTACATAAAGGATTGAATTAGTGGTTGGGTTACTGAGGTAATGAGTAAGGTAATAAGTGGGTAAACGAGTCTGACTCCAGGAGATTAACCAGTAAGCCAGATTTAGACTTTACACTGGTAACGTCAGATAGGATTTACTATAAGAATTGCTATTGCACTATTCCTTATTAACTGCCGTATTCTGAGATTCCAACAACAGCCTATTTAATACCGAAAGGCACCAATGTTAACTACAGACGTCACAATGGTGTAATCTGCCCCCACATGTGTTTAACCTAGCTTTGTCTCACCACACGCCACTTTGTGTCTAGCAATCTATGACACCAACTGTTCTCTTGCACTTTCCTTACAACTAGGTATGTTTTCAGTGTGAAATTTCCCCCCCCCCCCCCCACCCAGTGCCTTTCTTGATACCCTCCCCCCCCCTTCCCCCCGCAATCCCACCCTTTCTAATTTGTGTTTGGGTTTTCTTCATTCTGGTGTCATGGTGTCACCCCCGGATTCCTACAAGCCAATGTTCCCAGAAATTGTTTTGAAGGCTGCTTGCAACCAGGGAAAGCAACCACAAATAATAAACAGCTATGTGAACCAATAATGAAAGTAGTGTTCCCCATACTCTCTTTGTATGAATGCTGCTAAACAATCAAAACAATTCATCAGCCAATAAGAACTGTACAGTTTCTCGGACTCCCTTCCTGTGCTGTTCGTTACTAAGGAAAACAATCCACAGGAGTATGAAATGTCAATGGATTCGGAGTGCTTCCAAGTTGTGCACTGTGTGTGCATTGCTGACCAGGTGTAACGTCTGATATATGGCGCTAGGTCATCACATGACAGATAGATATTTGCCAGAACGACCCAGCGCCGCAAAACTATTGAACCAGATCTCACTAAGATCAATGTAAACTATTAAAGAACTTAAATGGAAGTACACCAGTTACTGCTCTTGTTTGAGGCTGTTCCCAAACGATAGTGCTTGCCAAATCACAGACCAACAAAAATTGCAATATCCCAGTAATTAGGTCTTCTTTAGCGAGTAAATGTGCCCATATCTAGGTAACAGCATATCAAAGAAGTGTAAAGTGAGTTAACATTAGAAAATAACTAGTGAGTGCAGCATTTCGTAAGTTAAAGAATGTTATCTGCAGTCTATCTGAGATTTTAGTTTAAGAACTATACAGAGCTGCTCATGGTGTACAGAAGTTAATTATGTATAGTCTGTAGATAAGGTTTTAACAAATACAGGAATTTTGCGTAGATGTGATTTTGGTAGAAGTCATGAAAAGACTTTGGGCAATCAAAAAGTCTAATTAAGGTGTCTTTCGCAAAACAATTCAAGACGGAAATTTGTTACCCTAATCAAAAGTAGACAATCCACATTCTTGGGCACGTCAACAGAAACATTTCAAGGGACGAGAGACCAGGAGTCGGAGGGGAGCAAAGAAAATGTGCAATAAAGTTTTGCACCATCGCATTGAGGAATGTCTATCACAAATGTCATAAATGATTGGCTATAACAAGACAGAAGGCTGGAAAAGACTTGGTAATCAACGGACGTGACATAAACTTCAAGAAGAAAAAGAAACTTCGATATCGATGTCACTGACAACAAGACCAGCTGAAGGTGCAGCTTTCTCCCTACATAACTGAAAGGGCGTCGATGCTACTTGTCCATTCTTAAGCGGGATTTCTACACTCGTCTGCGTTTAAGTGATTCTGCTTCATGTTAGATTCCCCCACTTCAACAAGGGATGTGTAAGCAAGCGTCTAGCAACAGTTTATTGAAAATGTACAGTGTCCGTGTGTGTATTTGTGTGTGTGTGTGTGTGTGTGTGTGTATGTGCGTGCGAGTGTACTGTAATAGGTATAATCACGTAGTAACATCAGTTGCTGCAATAAAAGAATTGGAAGATAGCAGTCACAAATGGTTTCTGATGAATTTTGTCTACATCACAAACTATCTCTGAGTAAATCTGAAAATGAGCAGATGAAATGTACCTTTTTTATTGCTAAAGATGAAATGGGATAATAAAATTCACAGATAGATTGTGATGTATTGTGTTCACTAGATTACATGAGAGCATACCATCAAAGCAGATATTATAACGTATTAATTACATTATGTTACACAGAAAGATCATCCAAATATTAGTTGGTCTGAATCTGAATCCGAATCATTTTCCTCTGCTCTCCCCAAAATGCTCTTGACGCGAACCATTGAAATCCACCTAGATCAGTTTGGGAAACACTACTTCAGTGAAATGTTGAAGTGGGCTTCCTACAGACTGTGGTTGTTTGTTGTAGATAACTGGCATTTCTGTTTCCTTTCCACCCAGTCTCGTCAACCGTACGTGGTAAGTTCAGCACCGCTCGATATCCTGTATACCCGTAGTTGTGTAGATCGTTGTCTTCCACAGCCACAGTGTTTGCTTTATGTGTGTGATTTGTCAAAAGAGTTTGCGTTTTATAAACGTCATGCTTAATGTATGTGTTTGCTTTTACATTGATACATATACATATATATATATACATCGTATTTAAGATTTTTGAATCTCCTGTGTAGTCATTTATTTTATGCCTCCTCTCCCATCAGCTTAATTTTAGCATCGATTTGAACAGACAACCAACAGTAAGTTGTGAAATTATTTACTTCAGTTTGAAAAACAAAAATGCTTAAATTTGACTAAATACACAACTTATAACATAATTGTGCAACTTAGACACTGATAAATTATTTCAAAGACAAAATTACATAGTAAACACAGAACATAATCACCATAGTTCGTTCAACAATTAATAAACACACATGCAAGCCATTTTCTCGAAAACTATCTAAATGATCGCAACGATTTTTCTGCATGCAGCCTAAGAATATCCATGACGTTAAGGAAATATTTCAATTTTTCTCTAAAGACACATATCATGTGTAGTTGTTTTTTTTTTTCCTACTTTATGATGTATATTTTTTATCACGAAACCGTCTCGATAGAATTATGGAAGGTTTCACTTGCACACTATGACTGGTTTAACAGAGTCATAGAAAACCTACCTAACTAATTTCATGATTTTCTCGTGCAAAGTCGCACCATTAGTGACCCAACGCTAAAATAAAACGTCGGCCAAGGTTGTTTAGTCAAAGTCACATCCACAAATTAGTGTTGAGTTACTGTGTCACATAGCTGAAATATACATCAATTTCAAATGAATTTGAGATGCAAATTTTTAACAATGCAGAAGGTTACCGTTTTACTGTATCAGCACGTCCTCGGGGAATCTAAGATGGGTCATTTATATTGTGATATTTATGAATAAGAGAAACAAACAATATGGGTGCTTGGTCTGGATGGAGCATCATTTAACCGTTGGATTAGACAGGACACATAATACACTCTTGTCAAGCAAGGAAGGAGAATGAAAGTTGACGACTCTGATGTAGATCTCATTAGATGTGCGCAGTTTGCAGTACTGCACTTACTCTTCCAGCAAAGACTGTGGATCTGGCCCAAGGGAGCCACATTGCAAGAGAAGCTACGGGTGACCGGTGGCGACCTTAAACGCACAATCCTATTTGTGACCCAGACGAGACTCAATGTTTAGCATGACTAATGTCGAACGCAGAAGAAGAAGAAGAAGAAGATGTGAGATCTTAAAAATGTTGGAGACAAATCAATTTGTTACTCTCTGAAAACTGAAATTAACATTGCAATAAAAATGACATTTTAAAAAGTGGTTTGGGAAAATTGTAAGAGCCACCGGGTTCACTTTCAGGAAAACTGTAGATGGAAGGAATATTACTTGTGAAAAACCACATATGTTGCAAGTGGAAACAAATACCTGAGGCAGATTCGTGAGCGACGGATGCAAGGCTATGATATTGCATTTTTGGATGAATCCTGGGTTAATGCTCACTCTACCTATGCTAAAGAAAGGCAATCAACGGTAAAAGGTGTACAAAAAAAGAATTGCTCCAAGCAGCTTAGGAAGCAGTGAAAAGGGCCTTATCCATGATGTCGGACTTATTTTCCAATCAAAAAGTCCGGATGGTACGGACTACCACACTGAAATGAAAAAAAAAAAAAAAAAAAACATTTTCAGGCACTGGATGGAAAATGTTCTTTTTCCAATTCTGGACAGAACATCATGCTAAGTAATGACTAATGCCGCCTATCCTAATGCCTTGTTAAATTAGGACAAAGTATCAACGACGTCAAATACAAAAGATCAAATTATGACAGGGCTTGGTAAGGAAACATTCTACATTAACAATACATATTTAAAGGCATAGTTGTTGCAGCTTGAGAGGAAAACATATTAGACAAAGGTGTATCACACTGAAAAAAAATCACACTTCTCTGCGACTCAATGCATATCATTTACACCTCAACCCCACAGAGCATGTTTGGCTAAAGTCAAAAGACAAGTTGACTAAAAAAAACAGCACATTTAAAATGTGTGATAGTGAATTTATGTCACGTGAGTCCTTCTCAAGAATAGGCAACATTTTCTGGAAACAATGTTGGGACCATATGCTCCGAGAGGAAGACGAGTACTGGCACCGAGATGGATTATAGTTTGTTCAGCCAGTAACAATTATCCGAGATGGATTATAGTTTTTTCAGCCAGTAACAATTATCCCAGATGGATTATAGTTTGTTCAGCCAGTAACAATTATCCCAGATGGATTATAGTTTTTTCAGCCAGTAACAATTATCCCAGATGGATTATAGTTTGTTCAGCCAGTAACAATTATCCGAGATGGATTATAGTTTGTTCAGCCAGTAACAATTATCCGAGATGGATTATAGTTTGTTCAGCCAGTAACAATTATCCCAGATGGATTATAGTTTTTCAGCCAGTAACAATTATCCCAGATGGATTATAGTTTGTTCAGCCAATAACAATTAATCCAAGATGGATTATTGTTTGTTCAGCCAGTAACAATTATTCCAGATGGATTATAGTTTGTTCAGCCAGTAACAATTCTCCCAGATGGATTATAGTTTGTTCAGGCAGTTACAATTATCCGAGATGGAGAATAGTTTGTTTAGCCAGTAACAATTATCTAAGATGGATTTTAGTTTGTTCAGCCAGTAACAATTATCCGAGATGGATTATAGTTTGTTCAGCCAGTAACAATTATCTGAGATGGATTATAGTTTGTTCAGCCTGTAACAATTATCCCAGATGGATTATAGTTTGTTCAGCCAGTAACAATTATCCAAGATGGATTATAGTTTGTTCAGCCAGTAACAATTACCTGAGATGGATTATAGTTTGTCAGCCAGTAACAATTATCCGAGATGGATTATAGTTTGTCAGCCAGTAACAATTATCCGAGATGGATTATAGTTTGTTTATCTAGTAACAATTATCAACCTTTATTACTGGAACTCTGCGCTGGCTACTAAAGATGGGGACGAAACGCATATGGGAATGCTCAGAGTGATGTGATGTCTTTTTTGACCCAGTTCAACTTAGCTCAGCTGAATATAAATGTAACCAAATCAAATTTTACTGTAAATGTCAATGTATTATTCAGACTCCTCTCTCTCTCCACACACACACAAACACACACATGTTTTTTAGCAACCTGGGCACTACACACAAACACACACACACGTGTTTGCGTCACACATATTCTAAACCACACATGCACACACACACACACATCTACACGACACACACGATTTTCCAGAAAATGTCTTGCAAGTGTTTTTAACCCCACAAAAAACAAAACAACACACACACACACACACACACACACCACACACCTGTGGAATCACACCAAGTACACACAAACCACACTTTAACACAAGTCTAAAAAAATTTGTTCACCACACACACACACACAATCACACACACACACACACACACAAAAAAACATATGGTAGACACACACAATTTTAAACACACACACACGAAGCTTAACGGAGCTGAGAAAAACACACACACACACACACACACACACACACACACACATTTACAACTTACCCTCGAAACACATATTGGCACACAATGTCTTAGTCTACACACACACACTCACAAGATTTACGTGCCGTTCCTGACTGTGCTGTCTGTTGTTCCTAATACGTTTGAAAGTGAAAATGATCTTGCAGCAGAACTGTATGTTGTTGGTGTTCGTTTGCATATCTTGAGTTATGTGTACACATTGGAGTGGACAGCGCTAAATTTAATTAAAGCCAGCATTGTGCAGAGTAATGAAAGGGTACAAAACCTGTTCACTGTCGTAGAAAAAAGATAGCTCTGAAAATGGACGCATCCGTCAAAGCTGCGCTTTATATCGGAAGCATAAATGTCTACATGTTTCTCTGCAGCATCGTACATTTGAGCAGCCTCTAGTTCGGTGGTTGTTGAGTGAATTCAAGAATCAAGTTAAATTGTATTCTTTGTATACCTCCACTCTCTTCTTTCTAAAGAGTGTGTGTGGTCTTAGAATACAATATTTTCAATTCTTTTTTTTAGAAATCCTCCTCATCTTTGAAGCAGTCAGATCCTCTTTCTTTTTCATGACTTGATTGTTTCTGATTCTAGCTCAAACGACTTATCGGTAGAAAAAAAAAAAAGCCTAGTACCTTTTATTTTTCGCTTCGGTTTTGAAACCTCTACAGCTGTTAAACATTAAACTAACTGCGGACCCCTGATCTAAGTAAGTTTTTTTTCAGCCGAATCGCTGTCATTGGAGAGAGAAACTGAATCTCAGTTAAACAACCGTGAAAGAGAGCAGTACATTTAAACAGTAGTGAAGATATCCTGTGGAAACACTGCTCTCCGATCGGCATTAAAGCTCTCATAAGCATCCTCCGTGTACACCATCAAGCTGCTGATATCGATTTCAATGTCATATCTGCAGAAACAATACACGCAACAAAACACACAATGATCCCTCAGTTGTCGTTCGTATACATATTCTTGTAACTAATGTGCTAACTAAAACACCCACCTGAGGCTGCTCATGAAGCAACTAGATTCAGCGAGTGAGCTGAACATGGAAATAGAACAGACAATAAGAGAGTTGATGAAGTTGAGTCTTACCTGCAACCATGAATTTATTCCTGACGTGTTCGGTTGCACTGTCGCATAACTGACCTCAATCGCTGTCACCTTTCAGACCCCGTAGTTCCAAAAAAACTGAAAAGTTCAGTGAAGGACGTTCCTCGGTGATCTTTCAACTGAAAGTTATTTTAATTTACATAGGTTCGACTTTGAAAAAAAAATGTGCAGAAGAAATAATTTATCATCTACATTTTGTGTGTGTGTGTGTGTGTGTGTGTGTGTGTGTTTTTTAAATTCACTATAGGATATAGTGAATCTATATAAGTTTCTTGTGTCAAGTGTGCAAGCCATGTACCAAGCCATGCAAATTAGTAGGCCAGAAAAGAACTATACTCTATATTTAAATAATTCCCCCGCTTCCCCCCCCCCCCTCCACAATTCTCCAGTATGTAACTTCATCTCCATGATAGCTAATCAGTCGTTTGTTAGTTCTGTTCATCTCGTTTCCTCTTTAAAAAAAAAAATTCGACAGTATTGGTGAGAAACACAATTTTCATTTTCAACCATTTATATGCGTGTTCGTCTACGTAGTACAAGATGAGAAAAGTATAGGGATTAAGAAACAGATCAATAATAAAGCAATTATTTTATAGTTTCAACGTTATTCACCCTAAAAATAATAAGGGACCCCATTTTACTACAAATCGGTCAGACAGTAAATTACTGAATTGTTTAGAGATCATTCATCTGTAGTTGGTATACGTTAAAACACACAAAGATAGTGACATAGACTCCCATTTTCGCATATCCAACATATTTATCATATACAAAATAACATATAAGACTATTCATAAACCTTAAAGAAAATATTATTTGACATGCTGAACTATTACAAAAAGAAACAAAAAAATAGATAGAAACGAACAAATCTGTATAAGCCAAAGAGAATTATTACAGCAATATCACAAACTAAACAATTAAGCATATTTTTGACGCCGCAGGTGTATTTGGAAATGTTGCCATCTCTTTTTATATAGACCAATCCGCGCTGGGTTAGTGATTTTTTAAGGGGGGGGGGGGGGGGGATATTACTTAAGCTGCCTCCTTTAACTTTCCCAGAATATTTCCATGTTAGACCGGATTGGTCTGCATGAACAGGCACCGATGCAAATTATAATCTATGAACCTAGGCTGTCTGTAAGCTTCCCATTGGCTGCTTTACTACAGCTCTGTGTTAATAGTAGTAGAGCACTAATATCAGTAGTAGTAGAAGATCGTGTTTTTAGAACATTTTAACGTTGATAAAATAATGATCTTCTACTGTTAGTTCCTTCTTCACAGACTCTGATGCGATTATGTACGTATAGATCAGTTTGCATTCCGTCCCCTAACTCATTCGTTAACTTAATTTAGCCTTTCTTAACAATAGGTTTGTTAACATCTTTACCATAGATAGCTTTGCTTGACGTTATTCACTGCCTCTTACTTGATGTTGTTATGTATAATCTATCTGTACTCGGGTGTGTAGCTGTTGTGTATGGAGAGTGCTACCATTATTTATAATATACCACTCAAGTTTGGTGCCAGGCTCACTGGAGGTAAGGGATACATTATAGACAGATTTGTCATAGTGAAAGGCTAAGTCAGAGATAGGGGGACCGCCGTGTCACGTTCCGCATAAATGAAAACAGTCCCTATCACTTTACTGTCACATCAGGCATTCAGTGCTAGATCTAAAATTGTATAGACGATTCAGCGAATTAAACAAGGTTCAGCAAATCCTTCGGTCTTGTCCTTCTAGTGCAGCGGTTCTAAACCTGTGGGTCGCGCCCCTTTTGTAGGTCAAACGACCCTTTCACAGGGGTCGCCAAAGACCATCGGAAAATACAAATTCACTGAAGTTATGACAAAAGTAATGGAAATAATTTATGGTTTGATGTCGGCAAAAGATGAAAAACTGTATTAAAGTGTCGCCGCACTAGGAACATTGAAAGCCACTGTACATGGGCACACACAGTTAAAATGTAACCAAAACTTTTAGACTAATAAATCGGCTGATAACATTCCCAGTATTGGCTTCTGCCCTGTGTATGTGTTGAGCGAGGTAGAATAGATCCACAAACATGTCTCAGAAGGTGGCTAATTAAAGTTACAAGTTTTTTACGTGCATTTTACAGGATGTTACAGAACTAACTCCAGCAATTAAAAAAATAAATTATTCCTAAATGTGTAATAAAAGTCAACGTTGTTATTTTGGGACAAGTACAGAAATGTCAGTATCTAGGAACATGGAAGATGCATCACCTAGATAAGAACCAGAATAGGACAAGGCAAAAACTGCATTTTATAAAATAAAGAACATTTTGTGCAATATATCTCTGTCATTGAGAGATATAAAAAGAATTTTTGCTTGCTACATACATCCTGTCTCAACATACGGCTGTGAGTCCTGGGCAATCGGTAGGCAGGCCAAACCATTTCTTGAGGCCGTAGAGATGTGGTTTTATAGAAGAATGCTCAGAATACCTTGGACAGCCAAAAAGAGAAACCAAGAGGTTATGAAAGAGGCGGCAGCCCGAAGACAACTTATCACAAACATCAGAAGGAGACCGTCATAATTTTTCCGTTATGTTATGAAAAAAGGGAAAATGGAACACCTAGAGAAGATTCTTGACAGTCTAGTTGTATGGCGTGCAGGTGTGTCAGCACACGAACTGATACATGCTGCAGAAGATCGCAGATTGTGGAGAGGCATTATTGCCCCGCCAGTCGGCAAGTCACCTGATGAGGATGATAGTTCCATTCTAGTAAACTTGAAAGTCCTTAAAACGAAAAAAAAAAATGATATAGTTTATTTATTGCAACGGACAAAGACATTATTTCCCTCTACACAGTTATTAGTTTCATATTTTGAGAAAGAGTATAAGTTTGATAATGTTTAATCTAAAAAATGAGGTCACAGGCAATATATTGCATAATTCATTGCCTAGGTATTGTGACTTTTCTCGGCAATGACCTTACTGGAGTATTTAAAACATGCATCCGCTCACATAAAATACACAAATCCCACGGTCTTACGTTGCTATTTATATATATCACTGCAATGAAGATATATTGTTAGCCAGGTAATCAACACGGAAGTATAAGATCAACGAGATACCGCGAAATTACCAGGCAATAATTTGTACAATATACTGTTTGTATCCTCTTTTTTTTTAAATTTAAGTATATTGAATTGAATGTGTAAATTGTTAACGATTTTACAACCTATAAAAGTGATCATGTTGTTGTTGGTTGTTATTGGGTTCTACTGCCACTCATTAGGGCAATAAAAACCATTAAAATCAAAAATGTTTTCACGCCATCGACGAATTTGCTGTATGGTTCCTTTCTCCCCCTACCCACCTCTCCCGGTTTTTTTCCTGACACCTGAGTATCCAGCAAATGCGCTTCATTGGGTGCCATGAAATTATAAGTGGCGCTTGAAATAAACTACAGGGTAGAAGAGGAAGTCCGCTGCTTGTATTGGTGTCTTGTAAAACTGCTGCGACACAGTTTGGCGTTACCTTTAACAAGAGAGCGGTCAGAATTCAAGCCAGTACAGCTCTGCGACGGAATGAATGAAATAAAAAAGTGAATCTCCACAATGGGCTCCTTCTCTGCGTGCTCTGTCCTCTTCGTCAGTAGCCATAGACAAGTTCATAATGTGATTTTCCCAGCTGCAACCTGGCCAACATCTGCCGAGATTTTCTCCTGCCATTGAAAATTGTAATTCTTCATGAATAGACATTCTGCTAAAAATTGTCTCAACATTCCCAGCTAAACTATTCTCTCCAAATATCGACACTGCTCTGTTACACTGCCCGTTCGATTTTATACACTTCCTCTTTATCATAAAATGGCTCACCTCGCACGGGCACTTAAAAAATTGGCAAAGACGCATGGCGAGGAATGGAACTGGCTTAATATTTTTTAATGCATTCGCAGTGTCAGAAATCTGTGGTAATGATTTGTTTTATGTGGACACAATTCATTATATGTAACACAATTAAAAACTGAAGCTGCGATAATATTGTGAAATTAATTATTATTATTTTTTTTGGGGCCTATAACTGTAAGATTTTAAAACTGATCACCACGCCTCGAGTGCCTGCTGATTTAAAACAAAGCAGTAAGAGACCAGCATCATGTGCCCCATTACGTGACTACACATTTTTTTTTTCAACCGAGGCTTGACTTCGGTAACTGTATGATGATTAGTTACAGGACGAGGTAATTAACTGAGGAGTTCTTTCTATCAGAAATGTTAAGTGCAATAATTACATACATAAGCGCATTTGAAACATAGAACGGTTCTTAATACGTTAGTCTCCCCCACCAAATGTAGGTCAACTTCATTGATAAGTTTGTTGGACTAGTCTACCGTGGTCGAGGTTATGGAAGTTTCGGTCTCTTGGTGTCTTGCGTTTACGTTTTTATTCCGAGAAAGAGACTGCCTGTCACTCTTGGGGTTAGGGGGGGGGGGTGTTAGACCCAGTATCTAAATGCTTTTGTAGTGTTAAAAGCTCTGGCAGGGTGATATATTCAACATGCGCTATCAGCGTGACCTTGTGTGGAAGTCGGATCCTCGAGACCGACCTATCAGAGGTGAGGTAGGCTGGAGATCGACTAATCAATAGCGAGCTAGTGTGTACTGGTGTGAAAATGGGGAGACCAAGGTAATAATAACCCATATAACTTTTTGATTGAAAAACTATTTTCATATATTTATTAACTCATAGTGAAATACTTTTTTGGCTAGTTGAAACTTGCTTGTTGCTCATTATGTAACCATTCGTACTGTAGATTGTTCTTGACTGCCTTCATTTCATTCTCACTGTATAACGTGACTAATATTCTACTTTCGTTTTTTTGACATGAGTATTGCATTTTGTACCCAGATTCATAACACTTGTGATTACCTTTGCCGTTTTTACTCGAGAGTCTTATGTTGTATCATATCTATTATCATGTCTTTTATTACACCGCATATGTTAATCGCCTATCTTATTATTTACTGTGTCTAATTTCAGGTCAATTTTTTTTTTTTAAATTGTTTTAAATTATATTCTATCTGGTATCATGTCTTGTGTATAATATCCATGGCCTGTCCATTAAAACTCGCATATGTATAGTCTAGCGTCATGTCCTAAATCATTCCGAATCTCCTCGTTATGATTATCTATTGTAAATTGTCGTGTATCACGTCTTGAGTCAAGTCTTATATCTTCACTTATAAAGTGTCTTGTATCTGGTCGAGTGGCATCTACTGAATTTATTCATGTATTTTCCATTGTATTTTGTTTTGTTTCTTGTCTTGCATCATGTCTTCGATCATGCCTAATGTTTCGCATTCTACGAGGGGTGTTTCAAAAATTAATGCATCACATCGTTTTTTCTCAGGTGCTGTTTAATCAGAAAGAATGGGATTTGTATACAATATACTTTGGTATTATTCAACATAATTCCTATGAACTTTATGAGATTTATGTCAGCGTAAAGACGTGCATGTTTTCCTAGCCTATTCCAGATTTTGTCTTTAGCATGAAGACATTTCTTCACTGCGTGAATCACTCCTATATCAAACTCCTATATTCAAACCTTGTCCTACGGAGTGCATTTTGAAGTGGACCGAATAGATGACAATCAAAGGATTCGGAAAAGTGACTATATGATGGTTGGAATAGCACAGTCCCACACAGTTTGATGATTGCTGCTCGTCTTGCATACTTGTATAAATGCGCGTGTTGTTGTGAAGGGAAAGCAGGTTTGCGTGTGAGAGCGCGTGTTGGTGTGAAAGGAAAGCAGGTCTGTATGTAAGGGCGCGTGTTGTGGAGAAAGGAAAGGAGGTCTGTATGTGAGAGCGCGTGCTGGTGTGAAGGGAAAGCAGGTCAGTATGTAACAGCGTGTGTTGTCGTGAAGGGAAAGCAGGTCTGTATGTGAGAGCGCGTGTTGTCATGAAGAGAACGCAGATCTGTATGTGAGAGCGTGTGTTGGTGTGAAGGGGAAGCAGGTCTGAGAGCGCGTGTTGTCGTGAAGAGGAAGCAGGTCTGCGTGTGAGAGCGCGTCTTGGTGTGAAAGGAAAGCAGGTCTGTATGTAAGAGCGCGCTTTGTCGTGAAGGGAAAACAGGTCTGTATGTGAGAGCGCGTGTTGGTGTGAAGGGAAAGCAGGTCTGTATGTGAGAGTGCGTGTTGGTGCGAAGGGAAAGCAGGTCTGTATGTGAGAGCGCGTGCAGTCGTGAAGGCAAAGCAGGTCTGAATGTGAGAGCGCGTGTTGTCGTGAAGGGGAAGCAGGTCTGCGTGTGAGAGCTCGTGTTGTCGTGAAGGGAAAGCAGGTTGTATGTGAGAGCGCGTGTTTTCGTGAAGGGAAAGCAGGTCTACGTGTGAGAGCGCGTGTTATCGTGAAGGAAAAGCAGGTCCCAAAAGACAGTGATCATGACTGTTTGAGCTAAACAAACTGTCTTGCATATTTTTTTATTTCTGATTAGTGATTGCGAATGATGCTACACCATTGGCTGTCTTTTTGTCTCAGGTTCCAAATGCCGCGCCCAGGTTTCGCCATCTTTAACGATCTTAGCACACACAAAATGTTCTCTACATCTGCACTGAAACTCTCAAACAGTTGAGACAAAATTTCTTTGCTCTGCAATCGTTGGTCATTTGGAGACTTCAAGGGGTTTTCTTAAACTTTAAAAAAATATCAGATTTGTAACTGCATTTTCACTATCATTTCTGATTGGCAGCTGTAAGGCCGGTTGTTGAGTAATGATTCGGCTATCAGTATGAAAAATCCCCTCAGCATATTTCTAAATTGCTGTTGGTGGCTGAGACATCCGCAGTGCGGCTGATGAAGCAGCTATGTATCTCCTCTTCCTGATTCTTTAATTCTCTGAACCCAGTGACTGAACTGACTGTAGTTCTGTCTATTGCAAATCTTCCATACACATTAAAAAAAAAAAAAAAAAATTATTACCATTCGCAGCTTGTAACGGAAGTTGCTAACACTCTTTATTTCAACCGTTTAGGACAGACGTGTTATTTGGCCGGTTGCGGTGCACTTTGGTAAACGCAACTAAAAATGCCATATTTAAAACGTGCATAATTGCTTACTTCTGTCTCCATTATTAGATGAGAAGAACGACATCAAGTATTACTTTCTGAACGCTCTTATATTGTTTGTGTACAGTATCTTGTCTTGCATCATGCCCTGGATCGTGTTTTGCAACCTCACTTGTTTTGTATCTTGTACTTTGCCATTTATCGTGTGTGCATTCGAATAGTGTGTCTTAATTTTTTAAAATCATTTATCTTATCGTGTGTAATTTCGTGAAACTATCTGAACACATAACGAAGTGATGTTTCTTGTATCTTGTCTCTATTGACAAGTTAAATCATGTATAAACAAAATATCTGCATCTGTGTCTGCTTGATTGTCGTGTGCTATGTCTTCAAACGTGAATTGTGTCTTGTTCTTCGGTTGTATCTTGTACTTTCTCTGTACTACATCTTGCGTCTCGACTGTTACCTTGTCATCCATTATACCATGTGTTGTAAGTTGTATGTCAGCTACAGCTATCAGCTTCCAGTATTATACAAACTGTGTCCATTTATTTCATTCATTTCCTTTTTTTTTTTAAAAATAAATAAATCATGCAATAACAGCAAGTGAAAGTTGTATTAAAGAAGTTATGTATTGAACAGCTCATGAAGAAAGCATCATTTCACAATATACAGACAGTTTTCTAGAATGTTTCTTTGTTTAATGAGGTGAAAATGTCACTTCTTGACATTTATATACATGATGTACAAAAGTTAATCACGAAAAAAAAAATATACGTAAGCTGCAAAGATGAGATCATTCTAAATTTGTTAATTTATAAACTGTTACCACTGTT
>CAJHNH020004857.1:199544-214544 GCA_905116865.2 Candidula unifasciata
TGTGTAGCAAGGAGAAGAAGTTCTAGTTTTCATTAAAATACACAATGGGAAGTTTCAGTCAAGGATTTATTATATTTTTTGTTTTATTTGATTTCTTCGTTACAAAATATTTCGTTGCAATACAGAAATGTTGTTTACTCTATATTTTCTTCCTAGAGGAACAAGCTCTAGATCTTTTTTTATGTTTGTGTTTACATACAAGTATGTTTCCTATAAATGCAGCAGAATTGTGTATTTGTCTGCGCAGCTCTTGCAGGGAATCTTGAACAAATAGGTATTTTTTAATTTCGAAACAAATTAAATGTTTTAGGTATCAAATTAAATATTAACCAATATCCTACACGTTTCTGTATAAACTGTTTTCTAATCGGATAAGTAGTATCGAATTTATAATGGCTCAAAGATGGTCAGGTGTTTTTGGTCCTGGTAGAAAAAAAACTTTCGTGTTTTCACACACAAATCTGTAGAAACAATGCGAGTTCCCCTAACAGTTTTCTTACACTAAACTACCCTTCGTAATGGAACAATCAAAATAGCTGCCTTTGTGGAAGGGTGTTGATATTTTGTTTGTTCTGAAATCGTTTGTGTAAAATATATTCTAAACAATGTCAAGTGATAAAAAGTAATGTAAACATTCAAGGAAGTGATAGTTTCACGGGAATAGGTTTATGAGTGCTACACAGAGATGCAGAGAATTAGATTTAAATCATTCTATTGAGGACGACAAAGATGTAAACATTGACATTCCTAAAAGTACAGTAGAACCTCGCTTAACGAGCACCTCTCATAACGAGTAATTCGCATAACGAGCAAAACAAATTGTAAAAGAATGACTCGATTAACGAGCGACGTTTCTCATAACGAGTGGCGAGGAGAAGGGAAAGTCCGGATTTTGCGCATCTTACATCAGTGTTTAGCACTCATTCCAGTAGCACTGTTGCTTGTGATCACACATTTTCTCAAACGTGTGTTATACTGTTAAATATGTACATGAATCCTCCAGGCCTACAAGATGACCTCCCAGACGAATTTAAGTTCAAGATCCAGTTTCTGCCTCCCAACACCACCACTCCGTTACTCCAGCCCATGGACCAGCAAGTTTTTTTTAACTTAAAGAAGCTCTTTATTAAAGCACTCTTCGAGCATTGTTTTCAGGCGACTGAAGGGACCAACCTCACTCTCAAAGAGTTTTTGAAAAATCACTTCCACATCGTTGCCTGCCTCAAGATGACCGATAAGGCGGGGGAAGAGGTTACCAAGAGAACTCTAACTTCTTTTTGGAAGAAGCTTTGGCTGGAGAGTGTTGTCGATTTGTGACTTTGAGGGGTTCGAGAGAGTACCGGTGGAACCTGTAGTCAACGAGATTGTGTCTTTGGCCACCATCATGGGATTGTAGGTGGATAACAGTGATATCGAAGAGCTTGTGGAAGAGCACAGCCAAGAGCTGACTTTAGAAAAGCTTATGGGGTTGCATTGTGTTTTACAGCAAGATGTTTTGGAGGAAAGTTTGTCAGAGGAGGAGGAGGAGAAGGTAACAGAAAAGCAACAATCTTCTGGCGAAATAAGAAAAATGCTGAAAGCATGGGAAACTGTTGCTTCTCACATTAAGAAGCATCACCATAATAAGGAAATGGCTATGCGCGCTGCTAATTTATTGATAAAGTCTCTGGACATCTTTCTAGTAAAATAAAAATATTAGCTATGTATCATAATTATTTCAACTGCAAATCGAATTCGCATTCCATGTGGGTTCGTTCCGCGTTTGAAGAAAATATGAAGACGATTCACTCTCCTTAAATATGTATATAATTTTCTTTGAATAAATGTTATAGTATAACTTATACATAGCATTTTGTGAGTATTTTATTTTCGACACGGAACGCATTATCGTATTTTACATTAATTTATATGAGAAAAATTGCTTCGCATAACGAGTGTTTCGCTTAACGAGTGTGAGTCTGGAACGTATTATGCTCGTTAAGCGAGGTTCCACTGTAATTTTGTGACATGTAGTAGTAAAAATAATAGTAGAACCAGTACCAAAGTTGACATTCCCAGTGCCACACGCCCACTCACAGTCGGCCATCGGTAAAAATTAACGACCTGTATGACATTGGTGATGATCCAAACACAGATTTAGACAAATGTGATGTGGTAAACAGCTATCATAATGTGACAGCGAAGGCTACAGGATTGTTGACCTGGATATTCAATGTCATCAGATTTCATCACAGCTGGCTTGTGCATTTTGTTACAACCAAGTCAGACTTACTGAGAACGAAAGGCAAGGACTAGGTAGTCAATTTGAATTTGTGAGCAGCAACCAGAATTGTAAAAGACAGACCATTTTTTATTCCAACCTAAAATTAGTCTCAACAACAGCACCAGCTTACAAGTACACTCAGTCAATAGGCGAGCTGACTTTTCTATGCGCTGTGCAGAAGGTGATCGTTCGGACTTGCAAACATTTTGTGGAATAATGAGTCTTCCGCCGCCTGTCCAGAAGAGTACATATAAACTAATAAATGAAAGGATAGAAAGTGCTGTTAGTTCCTCTTAAACAGCTATCATTAGGAAACCAGCAGAAAAAGAATTTAGATTGGCAGAAAAGACAGTTGATGATAGCCAGGATATTGATGTGTCTGTAGATGGAACCTGAATGACTCTAGGACATTCCTTACAAAAAGGGGTAACAATGCCCATTGGCTGTGTCACAGGAAAGGTTATTGACACAGGTGCACTCTCAAAAGTGTGCAAATCTTGTGACTACTGGAACACTCAAGACAAGGATTCAGAAGCTTATGAGTTGTGGGGACACAATCACCAATCACAGTGTACATCTACACATAATGGTTCATCCAGAGGTATGGAAGCAACAATCACAGTGTACATCTACACATAATGGTTCATCTAGAGGTATGGAAGCAACAATCACAGTGTACATCTACACATAATGGTTTATCCAGAGGTATGGAAGCAACAATCACAGTGTACATCTACACATAATGGTTTATCCAGAGGTATGGAAGCAACAATCACAGTGTACATCTACACATAATGGTTCATCTAGAGGTATGGAAGCAACAATCACAGTGTACATCTACACATAATGGTTTATCCGGAGGTATGGAAGCAACAATCACAGTGTACATCTACACATAATGGTTCATCCGGAGGTATGGAAGCAACAATCACAGTGTACATCTACACATAATGGTTCATCCGGAGGTATGGAAGCAACAATCACAGTGTACATCTACACATAATGGTTTATCCGGAGGTATGGAAGCAACAATCACAGTGTACATCTACACATAATGGTTTATCCGGAGGTATGGAAGCAACAATCACAGTGTACATCTACACATAATGGTTCATCCGGAGGTATGGAAGCAACAATCACAGTGTACATCTACACATAATGGTGCATCCGGAGCTATGGAAGCAACAATCACAGTGTACATCTACACATAATGGTTAATCCGGAGGTATGGAAGCAACAATCACAGTGTACATCTACACATAATGGTTTATCCGGAGGTATGGAAGCAACAATCACAGTGTACATCTACACATAATGGTTCATCCGGAGGTATGGAAGCAACAATCACAGTGTACATCTACACATAATGGTTTATCCGGAGGTATGGAAGCAACAATCACAGTGTACATCTACACATAATGGTTCATCCGGAGGTATGGAAGCAACAATCACAGTGTACATCTACACATAATGGTTTATCCAGAGGTATGGAAGCAACAATCACAGTGTACATCTACACATAATGGTTCATCCCGAGGTATGGAAGCAACAATCACAGTGTACATCTACACATAATGGTTTATCCGGAGGTATGGAAGCAACAATCACAGTGTACATCTACACATAATGGTTCATCCGGAGGTATGGAAGCAACAATCACAGTGTACATCTACACATAATGGTTTATCCGGAGGTATGGAAGCAACAATCACAGTGTACATCTACACATAATGGTTCATCCGGAGCTATGGAAGCAACAATCGCAGTGTACATCTACACATAATGGTTCATCCGGAGGTATGGAAGCAACAATCACAGTGTACATCTACACATAATGGTTTATCCAGAGGTATGGAAGCAACAATCACAGTGTACATCTACACATAATGGTTTATCCAGAGGTATGGAAGCAACAATCACAGTGTACATCTACACATAATGGTTTATCCGGAGGTATGGAAGCAACAATCACAGTGTACATCTACACATAATGGTTTATCCAGAGGTATGGAAGCAACAATCACAGTGTACATCTACACATAATGGTTTATCCAGAGGTATGGAAGCAACAATCACAGTGTACATCTACACATAATGGTTTATCCAGAGGTATGGAAGCAACAATCACAGTGTACATCTACACATAATGGTTTATCCGGAGGTATGGAAGCAACAATCACAGTGTACATCTACACATAATGGTTTATCCAGAGGTATGGAAGCAACAATCACAGTGTACATCTACACATAATGGTTTATCCAGAGGTATGGAAGCAACAATCACAGTGTACATCTACACATAATGGTTTATCCGGAGGTATGGAAGCAACAATCACAGTGTACATCTACACATAATGGTTCATCCGGACGTATGGAAGCAACAATCACAGTGTACATCTACACATAATGGTTCATCCCGAGGTATGGAAGCAACAATCACAGTGTACATCTACACATAATGGTTCATCCCGAGGTATGGAAGCAACAATCACAGTGTACATCTACACATAATGGTTCATCCGGAGGTATGGAAGCAACAATCACAGTGTACATCTACACATAATGGCTCATCCCGAGGTATGGAAGCAACAATCACAGTGTACATCTACACATAATGGTTCATCCCGAGGTATGGAAGCAACAATCACAGTGTACATCTACACATAATGGTTTATCCAGAGGTATGGAAGCAACAATCACAGTGTACATCTACACATAATGGTTTATCCGGAGGTATGGAAGCAACAATCACAGTGTACATCTACACATAATGGTTCATCCGGAGGTATGGAAGCAACAATCACAGTGTACATCTACACATAATGGTTCATCCCGAGGTATGGATACAACAATCACAGTGTACATCTACACATAATGGTTCATCCCGAGGTATGGAAGCAACAATCACAGTGTACATCTACACATAATGGTTCATCCGGAGGTATGGAAGCAACAATCACAGTGTACATCTACACATAATGGTTCATCCCGAGGTATGGAAGCAACAATCACAGTGTACATCTACACATAATGGTTCATCCGGAGGTATGGAAGCAACAATCACAGTGTACATCTACACATAATGGTTCATCCGGAGCTATGGAAGCAACAATCACAGTGTACATCTACACATAATGGTTCATCCGGAGCTATGGAAGCAACAATCACAGTGTACATCTACACATAATGGTTCATCCGGAGGTATGGAAGCAACAATCACAGTGTACATCTACACATAATGGTTCATCCGGAGCTATGGAAGCAACAATCACAGTGTACATCTACACATAATGGTTCATCCGGAGCTATGGAAGCAACAATCACAGTGTACATCTACACATAATGGTTCATCCGGAGGTATGGAAGCAACAATCGCCAAAGAATTATTTTCCATATCAGTTAAAAGATATAAGCTTAGATACACATTATTCATTGGAGATGGTGACACAAACAGCTTCAAAACACTTTCTGATTCAAAGCCATACGGTGACACCCTGTTGTGAAGATAGAATGTGTCGGGCACGTGCAAAAAAATAGAATGGGAACCCGACTACGGAAGATCAAGAAATTTTTTTTTTTTTTTTTCAAAGTGAAAGAAACTGTCAGATGGGAACAATATTGGTGGAAAGGAAAGGTACTCTATTCAGAAATATTATGGGAATGCAGTTAGAGATAATAAGAATGACTTGAAAGGAATGCGAGAGGCTGTTTGGGCTCTATAATTTTACAAACTCTCCACGGATCAAAAGCCTGTTCACAATCTCTGCAAAATTAGTTTGTGCTCATATAAAATAGCTGTTGCTACCACACAGAAAAAGATTATAAACTTAAAATATCTCTGCCTGCAGCAGTTATGGATGTCATCAAGCTAGTTTTCAGAGGGATTCTGTCCAGAAACAAATGTTTCGTCCTTTTTAGGACGAAATTTTTCGTTATTTGAAGCCCCACCCTGACTTTTGCCAGTGGCCGCAATATAGTCAGGTCATAAATATGGCCAATTGTCTGAACGCGGTTTCTGGAACCTCTCCACTGCGATCCTCATCCACATGGTGGCACTTTGTGTCATCGGGTGTTTATCGCTTGTGTGATGTCCTGGTGGGGTAGAAAGTCAGTCAGTCAGTTTCAGAGACACTTTGAAAAATCAATTGTTGAGAAAATGTCTAGATGGCTACACCCAGAACGCTAAAGAATCAATCAACAGCACAAATCAGCGACCTTGCCCCAAACACTAGTACCATGGATTAGTAGCTGTTAAGATTGCAGTACTCATTTTCAATGATGGAGCAAAAGTCCTAGAAGCACCACTTGTGGCAATGCAACTACTTAGTGGACGTTTCAAGACATAATTTGTCATCTCTACTGACACGTTACGGCTGAAAAACTCTCAGAAGAAAGCAACAGAAGCATCACTGGAGGGGAGAAGTTTAAGAAGAAGGAAGCAACATGGATTAGAGGAGGCACAAGCTTTTCATTTACTAATCCTAGTATAACTTTCTCAGATATTAAGCAATCTGTATGAAATTGTGCATGCTTGTTCACATTATAACTGGCTGTAGCCTAATTTAAGGGAATGCCAATATCATGATTGTGTTCATTGTTGTGTAGTTTCAAACTTGTAATTTTTCACACACAAAAAGAGCAAATTTCAGGTAGCTTTACATAAAATCTATTCAATGTGTACTATTTTCCAAACAAAGGGCTACACTCACACTATTTTGTGTATGTGCAGTGTAATTTTGAAAGAATTTGGCTGTACCATTTTCCTACAAATAATTCTCAAGTAACATATACATTTTTCGTATTTTAAAATTTATTTTTCACTTTAAAAACCTATTATCTCATATATATATATTGAAAATCATAGAAGTCTGTTTTATATGATAGCCTAATCATATGGTCATCATGTCCTAAAATTTGAGAGTCCTATTTTTAAATTATAATTGTTTAATGATTTTTTTTCTAACACCACTGATTCACTGATTCTTTGCTAGTACTCCCCACTAGTACTTTCCACATAGTTATCAGTTCATCCGTCTACATACGACTCTGGTTTATTCTTCCTCTTCTTCTTTCGTTCGCTTGAAATAGATTATCTATATCTGCACTGTTGTCTCTAGTATGAACTTCACTGGTTTTCTTGGGTTTTCTAATGCAGCCGCATTATTTATTTCTCTATAGGTATTTTCACCAATTCATTCGTTTACCCCTCTGCCAACACATCCATCTATCATTTATAAATTCCTTCATCTTTCACTAGGTATGTCCATCATTTCAACAATTACAACATATTTCTATAGGTGTATTTATCCTTCATCGATTCACCCATCTGTCTATAAAGTTATCCATCACTCATCGATTCACCTATCTTTCTATAGGTAAAGTACTCATGGCTGCATCCTTACGGCCGCAATTTGTTGTTGTCTAAAAGCTCCACCCTGGCTGTTGCCGGGAGCCCTAATATAACCCAAGCCAAGCTATTGGTTGAATGGTGTTTCTAGGAGCTTTCCCTATGTGAACCTCATCCGACTGGTGGCACTTTGTGTCACCGGGCGCTTATCCTCCGTGTCATGTCCCTGTAGGGGTTCAACGTCAGTCAGTCAATCGATAGGTTTATCATTCATGAATTCAACCATCTTTCTAATGTATTTCTAGTACTCGTCAGTTCATCCATCTATTCAAAGGTCACTCCTGATACAAAACTCTCCATTCACTTCCTCTCATATGTCCCTCCTTGCCTGATTCACACCTAATTCCTCATTTAGGCGCTCTTACACATATTATTTAATGTAACCTTTGGCTTATGACAGCATTCGTTCTTATATAATCTTCAGAATGTGTCATTTGTCCCTGTAGCTATCGCTTTTTTAGCCAAAAAAATTGACTGGTAGCATAGGGAGGACATGAATATGCTTTGTATGGGATATCTCTTTGTGCTGAATGGAATTGTATGCACATAAAACAATGCAAATTCTCCTTTGAAGAAGCAGATTTAACATTGTCATATTCTGTCTACAAACAGTATTTTTTTCCCTATCGAATCACCCTGTTCTAGCTAGTCTTTCGTGAATTTCAGTAATCTTCCCTCTTCTGTGCTGTCTGAAGTCTGGAGTTTGAGTCTCGACGTCTAATCATGAGAGGTATCCACTGCGTGTATCTTTTGGTTTCTTGTCGGCACAGCTATAAAAAAAGATAGGTCTGATAAGGACTACAGTGGCTTCCTCCAAAGCAATTGTCTTAGGTTGATTTCGCACTGGCGGATATCTGCATAAGGTGTCTTCTGTACCACTTGGTTGCTTTCCAACTCAGGTTCTGTTTCTGTTGTCTTAGGACACCCTCGGCTCTAAAAACACCATAAAATCTTCATCCTTTATGTAATTTATCATCGTCAACATATCTTGACATTTACAAATCTCACTCTTATCTCTAGGTCCACGTAGGAAACAGTTATGTATACAGCCAAGTTTGCTGCCTATGTATATCACACATTTTTTCTTTCCGCAAGAAAAGGAATTATCATTGCCATCTCATCTTGCTACCTACATGCATTACATTTTTCTTTATCTCATGAAAGAATCAGTTATTGTTAACAGCTCCTAACTGGGTAAAACGTAGGTCTCACACGCTTATTCTCAACTCTACAGAACAGAGAAAGGTATCATTGTCGTCAAAACTTGTTATATATAAACATTACATGTATCTTCAGCTCCCAAGAGAAACACATTTATTATCGTCAGCTCTTGTTAGCATCGCATCTATTATCAACTCCACAGAAGAACCAGATTTATCGCCACGTCTGACACAGTTAACAGATCAACACAAGAGAGCTATTCGCGCCATCAGGAAGATCCGTTATTTCGTGGCCCGGAGGAAGTTCAGGGAAGCTTTGCGACCTTATGATGTCAAAGATGTTATAGAGCAATATTCTGCAGGTCATGTGGACATGCTGGGCAGAATCAAAAACCTCCAGGGCAGGTCAGTAGGGGAGTAGTCGTTGTTCTTATGTTTCTCTTATAGGAGATTGTCATAAAGATATACATTTTTGTTTTTGTTTTTAAACAGCCTACTGTTAACAAACACCACTATCGTGTACCATGCCGGTGCGCTTAAAGAAAATGGCTCGCTATCTCACACGATAAAACTAGTCACAAACGTGGAGCTGCGTGTGTTGAATTGCTTCCTTTCTATAAATGACCATACTAGTCGGGTGAGCGTAGCCACCGTCTCCCAGTGGGATATTTTGTCCACAGTGGAGAACTTGATCTATAATTGTCGTCCTCTATAAAACTCATTTCACCACATACTCCATTAATTTTGGTTATCTTGATGTTCTTCTTTAGAGGAGAAACAAGAAAAGGGCAGGAGGGGAGAGGGGAGGTGGTAGCTAAACAAATGCTCCACCTGGCCAGAGGGAACGGTAAAATGAAAACAAAATAATCAGTGTCTGATTCTCAGTCGGGTCCTTGAAGGGCTTACAGTTTATCTACATGATGTTGGTGAATACCAGGCACTTGCACATCGATTGTACCGAACTCACGTGGATATATAATGCATGAATGCTGAGCTGATTCAAGAACCGACACAACAGAACTCTTGACATTCCCCTAAGCGCTCTGTCCCACCTTCAGAAGTCAGCGCAGAGTTCCAATATCAATAATGCCAATATTAGTCTGATTATATGTTCGTCTGTTCCTTTCCTCTGAGCGTCAAGCATCGGCCTAATTCCCTTGTAACTCCATCGCTGCATCCCTTTCACTAGACTGTCATGATCTATTTGCTGTTCCGGATTGCACACGTGCTCCTTTACGGCCTTCACTAAGTCGGCTTTTTTCGTCAGTATTACACAGTTGTGCGAAGCTAGCCAATCTGACCACCTGTGAATTTCCCAACACATCGGAATAACCTGTAGAAAAGATCTGGACAATGCTCCTAATCCTTGAGCTCCAAATCGAATCACGCCACTCTGCACAACACGCCTACCCGCACCTTCCTCAGCATGCTTTCTAAATGCGATGGAATGGAGGAGCCGATAAATTGGTTACAGAATTAAAATAGTCGGTAATGCAAGGATGCATCCCATGCACATAATCGGGTGTTTCTTGTACATCCCAGGGACTTCTTCTAGACAGTAAGTGACCCCAGTCCATAATCAATCACTGAGGTGATTAAGTGCTGTTAAAGTGTGAACAGATTTATCTGCCCCATGTCCATCGCTGCCATAAATTTTAGTGCATCAAAACCTTTTTGAGCCTTGTCACAACCCCCTTTATGTGATCCTTAAAAGACAAACTTCTGTCAAAGGTGATACCCAGTCTGCTGTCTCTTTTAATGTCCCTGCCATTTTATGTTTCTGGCAACATCAGATCAAACAATCCTATTGTCCAAAGAACACCACAGGAAGGTTTTATTTTCTGGGTTGATTACAGCACTTATCTTTGTACACTACCCAATCACCTTATTTACTGTCACGGAGGCACAGATAGATCGTTACAGTCTAGGCAGAATGGTGCTGCGAGGAATTACCTAAGGATCTGGCAGACGCTCAACACTCAGGGAAAAAAGAAGACGCATGTACAATCAGACAGTTACTGGTGAAATTTGAATTGGAACTCTTTTCTTGCTGCTGAAAATGGGGACGGAGGGCTTATGGGGGTGTCCCAGGTGATGTATTGTCAATTCTTTATTCAACATTAAGCACTCCTCTAATATTACTACTGCTGATAGCATTGTTATTGCTTTCGCATAAATGGATCCAGCAGTCTTTGGGATACCAGTGAATGTATCTTCCATCTGTTGTTAGAACTTGAAACCTTTTCAGGGTCTTTAGTTTTCGAAATATTCTACCGTGGGATGTATTTGTTTTGCTGTAGTGAAAATTCTCTTTGGTTTAATCGTAACTCTTGTAGCAACTAGGGAATGGTCAGTAACACCGTCAGTACAGTGGTAGCTGCGAGTTAGTGATACATAGTTTAAGGGCTGCCTCCTGGTAAGAAAAAGGTCTAGTATATGCCAGTGGAGAGATCTCAAATGTTTCCGTGGCACTTTATGATCGTCTTTAGTTTTGGAAAAAGTATTATGTGATGCACAGTTTACTTCAAGTGCAGAATTCATAGTCTGTGCCCGTTTTCATTCATGTGACTAGCAGTCATACGATTTAGAAATTGCTTTCACTGCATTATCCTGTTCCTCATAAAAAGAATCCTTTACATCTTTTAACAATTAGTTTTTACAGCCTGCCATTCGGATTTTGCCCTAGCTTTAAGAACCCATTGACGCATACATTATTGGCTGGGGCTGCCCGACTTTAGCCGGGCGGTAGCTGATTATTGATATTCTAAAATGTCTCCCATCGTCAGAAGAAACCCGTGGCGCTCTCGTCTACGCCAACTGTGCAGGACTTTTAACTCGCTACTGCTGCCTCTCGATTTGTTTCCGAGACTAATTATGGCCAGGAATGACGTACGTCATCTCCATAGCACAGAGCATGAGAAGTATTGTAGAGAACATTTGTTGTCCATGTATCATTATATATATATATATTTCTCTCTCTATCTTTCTATTTTTCTCTCGGCCTACCATGTTTACTCCAAAAAGAAATGTAACACCAGTACATTTGAAACAAAGCAGGCTGCAGAATCTGCCAGATCTTAAGAGCAGTGCTATGTCTGTCCACCAGTCAGAGCTTCCCTCCTAGACCAGATGCCATTCCAAGCTAACGACCGTAACAAAGAGTTTTCAGGCTGCACTTCCCCTTCCCAGGTTTAGGCTAGTATCCTCCCCAGTGCGCTCCTCTGTCTGAAGCAGTTGGAACAATATGGGATGTCAGCTTTAAACTGCTATTATTGCTAATAATATTGCATATTATTCAATGTTGTTGTTAAATCGCGCAATTTGGAAATAAATGGCATCTGTTGAAATGTATGATAGACACGGATTAACATAGGCTAGATAGACACGGGCTAATATAGGCGAGACACGGACTAACATAGGCGAGACTCAAACTAATTTATGCGAGACACTGATTAACACAGGCGAGACATAAGCTGACATAGGCGAGACATGGTCTAACAGTGACGAGACATGGGCTGACATAGGTAAGACACAGGCTGACATAGGCGAGACACGGGCTGACATAGTCAAGGCTCGGGTTTACATAGCTGAGACACTGGTTGACGTAGGTGAGACACGGGCTGACATAGGCAAGACACGGTTGGACACAGGCGAGACGCGGGTTGACAAAAGCGAGACAAGCGCTGACATATGCGAGACACAGATTAACACAGGCGAGACATGATCTGACATAAGCGAGACACGCTCTAACATATGCGAGACACGGGCTAACATAAGCGAGACGGGCTTGCACAGGCGAGAGACGGGTTGGCATAGGCGAGGAACAGGTTGACATAGGCGAGACTCAGGCTGACATAGGCTATAAACGGGTTGGCATAGGCGAGACACGGGTTGACATAGGCGAGACACTGATTAACACAGGCGAGACATGATCTGACACAGGCGAGACATAGGCTAACATATGCGAGACAGGGCTAACATAGGCGAGACCTGGGCTGGCATGCGTCATAGACGGGTTGGCATAGGCGAGACAGGGGTTGACATAGGCGAGACACTGATTAACACAGGCGAGACATGATCTGACACAGGCGAGACATAGGCTAACATATGCGAGACACGGGCTAACATAGGCGAGACCTGGGCTGGCATGCGTCATAGACGGGTTGGCATAGGCGAGACACGGATTGACATAGTCAAGGCTCCGATTTACATAGCTGAGACACTGGTTGAGGTAGGTGAGACACGGGCGGACATAGGCAAGACACGGCTGGACACAGGCGAGACGCAGGTTGACAAAAGCGAGACACGGACTGACATATGCGAGACACAGATTAACACAGGCGAGACATGATCTGACATATGCGAGACACGGGCTAACATAAGCGGAACTTGAGCTTGCACAAGCGAGAGACGGGTTGGCATAGGCGAGGAACCGGTCGACAAATGCGAGACACCGGCTGATATAGGTGAGTCACTGGCTGAAACTCGGGTTGACATAGGCGAGACACGGGTTGACATAGGCGAGACACGGGCTGACACAGGCGAGACACGGGCTGACACAGGCGAGACACGGGCTGACACAGGCGAGACACGGGCTGAAACAGGCGAGACACGGGCTGACTCAGGCGAGACACGGGCTGACACAGGCGAGACACGGGCTGACACAGGCGAGACACGGGCTGACACAGGCGAGACACGGGTTGACATAGGCGAGACTCGGGTTGACATAGGCGAGACACGGGTTGACATAGGCGAGACACGGGCTGACACAGGCGAGACACTAGTTGGCATAGGCGAAACTCGGCCTGACATAGGCAAGTTTCGGGTTGACATGGGTGGAGGAGATAAATTTCACTTCTTTTCTGCTTCCGTTTCAGCTTCAAACCAATCATTTAAACTAACAATGGTGAAACTATGGGGGTGACTGCAGTCAAGCTAATACAATGAATTCCAGAGAAATATGACTAAAAAGCTCAACAAAATAGGAAAAAGGAAAACGTGCACAAAACAACACAACGTAACGTTTCGACCGGGCGGCCTTTTTCAAACAGAAGTGGACTACACAAACGAGGAATGGAGAGTATGTAGATCTCTAAGGGGTGACGTGAGCGACGTTTAAAAAATTTGATGCGGAATAAATGAAATAAAATAAAATAAACGATGGCTAAAAAATATAGTCACAATACTGGGAATAAAAGAAATGCAAGTGTTAATGATACATAAATGATATTGATAAGAAATAGAATATGGTAATAATATGAAATAAAATAAAATAATTTACATTTAAAATGTAATAAGATTAGAACTATTTAGATGAAGGTATGTTGGATATTGATACCTCTTGGACTAAGAACGCCAAGGCTGTGGATAAGGCGATTTTTCCAAAGCGAGGCGGGTAGTATGATCGCCAGAGCAAGATTTTAATGCTGTGACAGATATGTCATCTTTACCGCTGTGGTCAGGGCTATTAAAATGAAGAGGGATTGGTTTGAGTGTCTTCTTGTCGATATCAGAGAGGTGTTCCCGGAAACGATCAGCTAGCTTCCTGCCAGTCTCCCCAATGTATGCCATGCTGCATCGTTTGCAGATAATTGCATAAATTACGTTGCGGGATTCGCAAGTAAAAGGTTCCCTAATTTGAAAAGAACCATTAGGGAAACTGACCGAAGAAGTCTGGACAACGAAAGGACATGTTTTGCAGGTGCTGCGTGAGCACTGAGTAGTCCCAAGAGGAAGTGCTGTATGGATCGGTGGGAGTCGGCTTCGGACAAGTATGTCTTTAAGGTTGCGATCTCGTCTGTAAACTAATCTAGGTTTCTCGCTAAAGATAATACTGGTGTCCGGATCAGAGCGGAGGATGTCCAAATGACGAAAGAATACTTTGGAAGCAACCACATTGTTAGGGTGAAAAGTCAAGATCAATTTAGGTCTGAAAACCACAGCCTACTACAAACCCACGGATTCTCACAATTATCTCCTCTATACGTCTTCTCACCCACTACCGTGTAAAAATTCTATTCCATATTCACAGCTCCTTCGATTGCGCAGGTTGTGCTCTGACGATTCTGACTTCTTTGATAAATCAGTTGAACTTCTTGAATTCTTCCGTGCCCGTTTCTATCCGGAACACATTCTACAAGGGGCTCTAAACAAAGTTTTAGCAATCACCA